>AUXJ01002234.1:0-11594 GCA_000482205.1 Herpetomonas muscarum
CGCGCTCGCCGCAGAGACCCTGTAAGATCGCGCAGACACAAAAGTTTGGCGAAACGAGTTCAAAGGGCGGGGGGAGAACTACACGTGAGGGGGGTGGCATGAAAAAGATCAGAGAAAGAAACTGGTATCCCCCACTCACTTTCATGCGGTAGCAGGCCAGGTGGGAGGAGGGGGGGGAGGGAGCAGGTAAGGTGGTGTCTCTGTACCATACCCACACTTATCGCCCCACACCCGCATCCTCAAAAACGTGTGTCTGTGCGTGTGGAAAGAACACAAAAGAAAACAGAGGGTAGACGAAAGAAGACGCGCCGATAGAGGGGGGGGGTGTTATTTATTATGAGGAGTTACAACAAGGGATATATATAGAGAGAGAGATGTTAAAGATAGTCCCACTTCCGTTATCACACGCAAAGAAAAACAACAACAATAAGACACCAGAATAAAAGAAAAAACACAATGAACAAGAAGAGGAAGGGAACAGGTGCAACAGGCACATTTATAACACCACAGGTATCCCCCCTTTGTGCCCTCTACGTATTCCAATCGGTGAGTAATAGAAGGAGCGAGGAGGAAAGGGGAGGGGGGGGGGAGAGAACAGGCACAGGGGGGAATATCTGCGCGATGCCGCAATGTGGTCTGCATTTATTATTAATGAACACTAGCACGGGTGGTGGGGATATATGATAGAAGGCAAGAAGGATAGGAGAGGGCGACGTGTGGGCGACACAAAACGCCCACCGCGAAGGGATACTACATTCTACCCTACCACGCACCCTCTCTTATCTCTTCTCTCTCTCTCTCTCTATATATATATATATATCTCCCTCTTACGCCTTCTTCACGGGCGGGAAGGCGACGGTGGGCTCACCGGGGCGGCACTTGCGGCGGGCCGCGGCGTGCTCCGGCACGGACTCGTCCGTGCAGGGGCGCACGACGACGGTGGGGACGCCGGAGAGCTGCTGGAGGTTGTGCAGCACCTTCTTGAGGAGCTCCTCGTCGTTGATGATGGGCTGCAGCGACATGGCCTGCTCGCCGTACTTGTCCACGTTCGCGCGGACAAAGGAGAGGAAGGCCATCGTGTCGGGGATGATGTCCTTGGTGAGCCACTCCGGCTTCGAAGCCATGACGCGCTTCGGCAGGTCCGCGGGGAGGGTGTTGTCATTCTCCTTGTAGATGGCCTGCATCAGCTCGAGGGCCTTGGTCTGCCACGGGCCAAAGGCGTTCGTCGTGTAGACGGCCACCTCCGTGATCGGGCCGCGCTTCTTGGCGTTCTTGGCAACCTGCGCGCGGATCTCCTTCACGACGTCAGTCATGACGCGGCTCGACACGACGAGGGAGTAGTCGAGGGGGCCGGTCGGGACGGGGAAGCGCTGGTCCATGACGCTGCCCTCCTTGCCGACGAGGACGCTGCGCCACATGTGCTCGGCAAAGTGCGGGGCAAGCGGCATCATCAGCAGCGTGATCGTCTCGTAGAAGCGCTCCACCATCTCCTGGTGCACGCCCTGGTCGTCGCAGTTGAGCTTGTACTGGCTGAACTCGTTGGTGAACTCGTGGAAGGCGGTGTTGAGGACGTGGCGGAACTGCATGTGCTCGTAGTGGCTCTGCGTGCTGCGGATCGCGCTGTTCATGTTGTTGTTGAAGATGCGGTCGAACGCGTTGAGCTCGCCCTTGCGGTTGTCGGCCTTGGTGAGCAGCTCCTTCGCCTGCTCGATGATCGTCGTGAGCTTCATGATGAAGCCGACGGCCGTCTCGCTGACAAAGTTGGCGTCGTCGAGGGAGTCGCCGGCGTCGGCGCAGGCGAGGCGGGTCGGGTCCGCGCCGTACGAGTCGATGGCGTCGCCGAGGGTGATGAAGTTGCCCTTCGACTTGGCCATCTTCTCGTTGTTGATGAGAATCTGGCCATTGCAGAAGATGGTCTGCGGCCACTTGCCCTCGTCCTCCGGCCACATGGCGGCGTGGTTGTACAGGAACATGGTCAGGTGGTTCTGGATGAGGTCCTTGCCGGAGCAACGGATGTCGACCGGGTAGAAGTACTCGAACTCGTTGCGCATCAGCGTGAGCGTCTCGAGCGGCATGCCGACCTCCTCCGCGAGGGCCTTGGCGTCGCCCTTGCCGTGGTACACGTAGTCAAAGATGGCATCGGTGAACATCTCCGGCTTGAGGCCAAACTCGTTGTCGCTGGTGCCGGAGAGGTGGAGGACGCCCTTGCTGTCCGTGTGGAAGAAGCGGGCGATGGTGTAGTAGGCCATGTAGATGGTCGAGTCGCTGAGGGAGTCAATGATCATGGAGTGGGACGCGTCGCAGGGGAGCAGCGTGCCGAGGCCGAAGGTGCGGCTGCACGGCCAGTCCGTGAGCCAGCCGAGCGTCTCCACAAAGGCGTTCTTGGTGCCCTGCGCGAACATGTTCATCTTGGCAACGTGCGCGAGGACGGCATCGCGCCACTCCTCCTTGCCGTACTCAATGTACCACTGGTCGCACAGCGCCACCACACACTCGTCGCCGGAGCGGGAGGTGACCTGGCGAACTGGCTCAAAATAGCGGAAGCACTGGTCCTCCTTCTCCATCAGCTTCATCGTCAGCACCTTCGCCTCGCTGACCTTCTTGCCGGTGAAGGGGCCGATGGTCATGACGCCCTGGTAGAAGCCCATCTGGTAGCACACCTTCTTGGCCTCCTCGAGCAGCTCCGTCGCGTTCGGGCCGTTGATGTTCAGCTTCTCGCACATGTACTTGGCGCACTCGTCGCCGAGCTGCGGCACGCGGATGAGGGGCACCGTCTTGAAGGGCATGATCCACTCGTCCTTGAGGCCGAGCTTCTTGCGGTACTCGGGCTTGTTCTGCAGCTGGATAAAGTTGATGTAGTCATCGGGGGAGTCCGACGGGACGGACATGACGATGCCGGTACCCTTCGCCTCCGTGATGGTGGCCATCGGGAGGGTGTAGATGGTGTCGTACGGGCACAGCGGCGCGGTGAGGGGGATGCCGAGCATATCCTGGCCGGCAACGTCGAAGAGCGCCTCGGGGTCCTGCCACGTCTTGCCGCCAATGACAAAGTCCTGGAAGGCCATGTTGCGGGCGGCACGCGGCGTCATGATGATGATGTCCTCGGTGCCCTTCTGGTTCTTCACGGCGTAGGCCTTGTACGTGATGGTGGGGCTGACCCAGCAGTTCGTCTGGCCCACCACCGTCTCCGTGCGGAGCGTCGCGCCGGGGAGGACGACGTTGCGGTCGCCAATGATGTCCTTGAAGGACGCGAAGGCGGCCTGCTCCAGGGGGTTCTGCACAACCAGCTTGACGACCGTGTACTCCTGCGGCAGGGCGCCCTCGCCGCTGGCGCGGTCGTGGTCGGCGCACGGCTGGTTGTCCCACGGGGAGTAGACGCAGTAGCGCTTGCCGTAGTTGAGGAGGCCCTTCGCGCGCAGCTGGCGGAACTGCCACTGGACGAAGCGGTCAAAGTACGGGTTGCGGTCCGTCGTCATGAAGGAGCGGCGGAAGTCAATGTAGCAGCCGAAGCGCTTGAGGTCCTCGATCGCGATGGGGGGGAAGTAGTCGAGCCAGTGCTGCGGGTCGCTGAACTTGGGGATCTCGTCGTCGGGGATGCTCATCGACTGCATAATCTGCCACTGCGGCTTCGCCGGACCCGCCTTACCGCGCTTGCTGCGGTGCTTGGTCAGGTCCACCTCGGAGGGGTTGCCAGACTTCTTCGCCGCCTCAATCTCGGCAATGTCATCCGGGAAGACCGGCGGGTTGCCGTACTGCGCCATCTCCTTCTGGATCTTCTGCGCGCACGCGGCGATGGGGGTGCCGGTGACGTGGAAGCCAAAGGGCCAGATGGAGCGCTTGCCCTGCATGCGCTGGTAGCGAGCGCAGAACTCCGCCTTGGTCAGCGAAAAGCCGTGGCCGAGGTGCAGGCGGCCGTTCATGTACGGAAAGGGGAAGCACGCGAAGAACTTGGGGTCCCGCTCCTGCCCTGGAAGCGGGGCATTCACCTCATGGACCTTGGTGGCCCGCCAGTGCTCCTGCGCCTCCTTCTCCAGGGCAAGTAGGGTATCACGACGCGCAGTTGACATGGCAGCAACGCAACGGGTAAATGGCTTCAGTGTTACGAGCTGAGGAGGGTGTGGGGGAGAGAAAAACAAAGAGAAACAGACAAGACAGCCAAGAGGGGGGGAGGATTGGAAATCCAAACAAGATGCTTGTAATGACTAGAAGTGTGTAGGAAACACCAACGGAGGTATATATATGTTTATATATATATATATAACTATCACTATGTGCATGTGCGTGTGTGTGTGTGTGTATGTTTGGAGGGAAAGGTGAAGCTCATTTTCTTATAGTTAGAGCAAGGCATAGCTGATATTGCATTGTCTCTTCATCAAGCAAACAACTGTAACGGAGCGCACGGACATCAGACAGAGATCCATTTGCTATCCGCCCTGACGCCGTTCCATGGTGTCGTGTGCGCCAACAACTGACACATCGCCTGCACCCTCTTCTCGTCATGCGCTGCACCACCACTCGCATTCTCTGAAAGAGATGATGGTAAAAATACAAAGGCCACGCTGAGACAGACGAAGAAGAGCGGGCAGCGTGCTATGCTGCGGTCCACAAGTCGTGGAGGGGCACCAAAAGTCATTGTGATTTTCATTGTTGTTCTTTTTACATTGTTTCTTGTGTGTTCTTGATGATTGTTTTATTTCCTGCTTTCCTCCGTGCGACTGAGCTGACGGTACAATGAAGGGCTCTCAGATGCTGATGGTGTTAAATGAAAGACGATCGAGCGGGAAACATTCCGTCCTTGTGATCGCGGAGAGATGAGGCACACGCATAGCGGTGCGGAGAGGCCGTCAAACAGTCGAACTGGAGAGAGAGAGGAAATAATTGGGATTGGCTCCGTTGGAAACGGTGCGACGTGGAAGGGAAACGGGAAAGGGAAGGGGGGGGGAAGCATGAGCTTTCATTGCTGTACATATATGTAGCATAATGACATTATCGTTGATAAAGAAAGAAAAGAGAAAAGGGCGCGGAATGTAACATACAAAAAGGGGGGAAAAGGTAAGGGGGGGAGGGAAGCAACACGCGACTGCATCTGAATGGATTCACACTGTGGTGTGTTCGTTCTAAGTACGTACGTATGTGTAAAAGCCTGTGAGGAGGGGGGGGGGGGAATCAATTTTTTTAGTTGACAAGAAAAAACGAGTGTGACTATGCGCATGCGTGTGTGTGTGTGTGTGTCAGCTCATAGCTGCTCACACTGTATTTATGTTTTATTCTACACTAAACGTGCGCACAACCGATCGTTTTCCTTCCCCCTCCTCTCTGTCCTCTTTTCTACAGTTTTGACTTCAAGCCAAGAGAGAGAGAGAGAGTAGCTACAGCACAGCACAAACCACACGTGAATGACCAACAGACCAACAACAACAACAAAACGAAATGTCCAAAAAAAAAATCAATAAAAGTGGCAAGGAGGAGGGAAGAGAGCAAAGGGTGTTGAGTGCAATTGTGCCTATGTAAGCTTGTGTGTGTGTATGTGCATATGTGTTGAAGACAGCAAGCGACAATGCCAACACAAACACACACACGCACAGACATATATGCAGACAGACACACTCTAGTCGAACTGCAGCGCCCTAGCGCGCAGCACGGGGTCCATGTCATCGGGGATCTGTGCCTCAATATACGAACGGAACTTGGCGTCTTCGCTCGCCTGGTGGTCGCGCTGCATCTGCGCGTGCTCGCGCTCCTGCTCCACCTCCCGCCGCGCCTGCTCCCTCTTCTCCGCCACCTGCAGCCGCCGAATCTCGAGCGTCCGCTGCACCTCCGAATCGCGTGCCGCCGCCTCCGCCGCGGCCGTTTCACGGAGCCGCTCCGGCAGGTCGCGCATCTCGGCCAGGTAGGCCTCCTCCTCCGCGCGGGAGGTGAAGCCGTGCGCGGAGGCCTCGGCGGTGTTGTACTTGTGCTTCTTCGGCCGGTAGCCGGCCGCCGGAATCCCTGCGGCCACCATCGCGGGCCCAGCGCAGCCGCCCTCCCCGTCGTCCTCGACGTAGGGCTCGCGCCGGCTGTTCTCCTTCATGCGCTGCACGCGGTCAACGTCGCCGTCGGCCATGTTGTTAAGAAAGCTACGGCCCTTCGTCTCGAAGCGGTCCTGCGTGCGGTACTTGGGCTGCTTCTTCTCGTCGCCCTCCTCCCGGAAGCGGTCGAGGCCGGCCTGCTTCCGCGCCTCTAAGTTCGCCTGCTGCCGCGCACGGCGCTCCCTAACAACGCTGGTGATCTTGTCCAGGTGCTCGTCGTGCCGCCGCTGCTCCTCCTCGTCGCCGGCCCGCTCGGCCACGCGCTGCTGCAGCTTCTCCGCCTTGGAAAGCTCCGGCTTCGCAATGTCCCTATTGAAGCGGTTCACCGCCATCACCCGCTCCAGCCGCTCGGCGTCCTCGATGGCCTGCTCCTCCGCCTCCTCCGCCGCCTCGGCGCGGTTGCGGAGGCCATCGAGCTTGTCCTCGGCGCGCGCCTCGCGACGCTGCTGGATCTGGTAGAGCACCATCTGCAGGTTCGCCGTCTTCTCCGCCATGTTACGCTCCCTCGCGGCGAGGCGCTTCTGCAGCTCCTCGGCGGTGTAGCCCCAGAGGTCCATCAGCATGCGGTTGCGCTCGGCCTCGCTCTCCTGCGCCTCGGCGGCCTTGGCCGACTCGTTGAAGGCCACCTGCTCCGCGCGCGACTTCATTGCCTCGTGCAGCATCAGCGCGCTCTTCGCGTTGCGGCCGCGCGGGTCCTCCTTCAGCATCTTCAGCTCCGCCGCCGCGACGCGGGCGAGGCGCTCCTCCTCCACCTGGTGCGCGTGCAGCGCATCCAGCGCGACGCGCCGGCGCTCCGCCTCGTCCTTGGCGTCCTGGATGGACTTGACAAAGGCCGCCTCGCGCGCGTCGGCCGTGTCGGTCCAGCGGGAGGTGCGCGCCTGCGACAGCGCCTTCCGCCGCGCCTCCTCCGCGGCGCGGGCCTTGTCGGCCATCGCGGCGCCGCCCCGCTCCTCACCGTACGCCAGGAAGCGAATCCACGAGAGCTCCCGGTCGGAGATGATACCAACCCGAGTGAGGTCGAGGCCGGCGGCGACGGCGTTGGCGGTGCCAATGGTCCGCTTCGGGTCGACGCGGGCGCGCGTGCTGGCGCCGAGCTGGGCGGAGGGGCCGGCCGGGCCCTTCCCCTTTCCTCTGCCACCGCGCACGTTCGACATGGGCGGGGGGGGGGGGGGGGGGGGGGCTGCTGTGCTGACGGCTGCTGTGGGGTGTCGGCGTGAGCTACGGCAATGTCCTCGTGAACGCCAGTCTACTCTGCTCTGAACACCGTGCGCTTCTCTAACAGTGCGTGTGTGTATGTATATGTGCCTGACTAAAAGAAAAAAAAGAAGAAGGGTGCGGAGGGAGAGATTGCTAGGGCCGTTGTTATTCCTTTCCTGTGGTGATGAGGGCCCCCCGCAAATGTCTATCCTTTTGTATTCGGATGAATGCACGGGCTTCTCTTCTTCCGGACTGTGTGCTGTTCACTGGATAAACCACACCATAGAGGAAAAAAAAAGGGATTGGAGAGAAGAGTGAACGAATGCGGAGGCAGAACCATCACATCATCACGGGAAGGGGAAGTGGCGTAAGAACACAGCACACAGAACATCTTTTCCTCTTACCCCCCACCGTAGGTGCTACCCTTTTTTTCTGTACATGATCACACATGTAGATACAGATTTGTCTGCTCGTTGAGCGCATTCCTCCTTCCTTTGGATGTGGGGGTCAGCATTCCATCGACAAAGGCGTCGCGTTTGACTCGCGTGCGTTGGGGAATAAATGCCAGATGTGTGGATGTTCTTTTTTTATAATATTTTTTTTCTTTACAACCTTCAAAGAGACGGTGTGCGGAGGGGCGAAAGATGCGGCCCAAAGAGGGGAATGTATGTCATGGAGGGAAAGTGAGAGGGCGAATATTATAGGGTATGGGCAGACAGTCGCACTTGGATTTCCTCCCTCTCCTCTCCTCTCAGACACATACACCGAATACTCACAAAGCCTGCGGTGGCTTCATATATTTCCCCCTCCCCTTCCAACTGTTGCGTTCTCGTCGTGCAACCGAGAGCTATAATAGAGGGGAGAGAAGAAAAAGCCTCCTCAGCTATACTGCTGCTGCTGCTGCACCGCACCGTGGCCGTCCGCGTGGGAGGCGTGCATAAAGACGTTCGTATCGGCCGGGTTGAACTTGAGCAGCAGATCGGTCATGTCGACGTGCGTCAGGACCATGCGGCGGCAGCAGAAGCGGTCTAGGTTCAGCGCGTTCATCGCGTCCTCCTCGGTGGTGCCCTCGGCGACCATGTCTAGAAAGATGAGGTACTTGTCGGCAATGACGTTGCCGCAGGTGAAGCAGCGCACGGGGATAATCATGGCTGGAGGCGAGGAAGAGAGAACAGCAGAGGAAATGGAAGTGTGTGTGGTGGGGGGGGGGGGGGGGTTGTCCAATGAGGGATTCAAAGGTCCCCTTGTTGAGTAGCCAGAACAATTAGTTAAACGATGCGGATTAGCAAAGTCCGTTTTTTTTAGATATTCCTTCTTTAACTTGCGTGCACGTACCTTTCCTGTAGAGTAGTTTCGATGGGTGTATATGTAAAGGTTGGAGGACAATAGAGAGTGCAAAGGGGGAGGTGAATGGGGAGAAAAAAAGAACAACATCAAATTGCCAAAAGGTAAGGGCCAAGTTCACGCATCTATCGTCACAGCGGTATGTGATGCGTGCGACAGAGGTTAAGTGTTTCCCGGGCGGGTCCATAATCCTCCCTCGCCTAAGCAACAGCCGCCAGCGGCAGGAACCTGTGCGCGTGGGTGCTCAACTATCCGTAGAAGAAGAAAAAAAACATCTCGCATGCCAAAATCGGTAGCCTTCCCCCGGGTCCCGTCAGTGATTTTTTTAATTGGGCTACACTTTTATTTTCGTCTCTCTTTTTCTTTCATGCAAGTACTTACCGTCTTCGTATCGCGGCAGATATTTTTTTTTAACTACACGGATGCGACATGACGGTGGGAAACACCGCGAGGGCTCTGCAGAGTATCAGACCTCGCCAGACACGGAAAGTGAACAGTGTGCAAGGAGAGAGGCATGGCGGACAAGGATCCACACACACACACAAAAGGGGAGTCGGTGGAGGCTGTGTATAGATCCCCCCCCCCCCGACAAGCGAAACCGGCCTCGATTACTGGAACCACGGCTTGAAGTCGACCGCCAGCTCCAGCACGCCGATGATGACCTCGACGAACACGAGCCAAATAACGATCCACTCCAGACGTGCGCCGTGGCGCTGCGTGAAATCTTCCGCGAGCATCGAGAGGATGTCGTTCGTGGCGTCCAGCTTGTTGTCAAGCGCCTCCACGCGGTCGGTGATGCCGAAGGCCTCCTTCGCAGCCTCAAACATCGGGGTCAGGTACGCATTCTCCCAGAATAGGTCCGGCTCGTCGAGGAGATCCGAGCCGCTCTTGAGCATCAGCCGGTAAGTCAGCAGCTCCGCGCGGCGCTGGAGCAGGTGGCGCTCCGAGATGCTCGCGCGGCCGCGTGCCCGCAGCTCCTGCGGCAGCGGCGCGCACGCCTCCGCCAGCCCCTGCACACGCAGCTCTAGGTAGTCAATCTTGGCCGACTGCGCCAGCGCGTGGGCGCAGCACAGCATCGTCGTCGCGGAGAGGGCGCTGTCCTCCCCGTCGCGGCCAAAGGGGATGATGAAGTGGTCGTAGCGGAGGCCGTTGCGGAAGTCATCGTCGACGTCGAAGGACTCCTTCCGGACGAGGGCGTAGCTGCACCAGACGGGGTAGTTCTCGTGCACGAGCGCGGTGGGGTAGCGGCTGGCCATGTACGGCGCGGCGCCGCTGTCGGGCAGCAGGAAGTCGCTCTCGACAATCTTGAAGAAGCGCGGGTCGGAGCCCCACCACACGACGGCGCCGTAGTCGAAGATGAAGAGGTCGAAGTTGCAGCGGCGCTGCATAATGTACTGCGCCGTCACAGGGGAGCTCGGCGGCGGGGCGGCGGCCGGCGGCGAGTCGCCGCCAACCTCTCCCCCATCGCCCCCCTCCACCAACGACTGTGCGCTGTGGCCCCCACCCACCCCTCCACTGACACGCCCAGCAGCCGCGTTGGCCCTCGCGGCCCGCCCCTTCGCCGCCGCCGCTGCCGCCGGTCGGCCGGCGCTGTCGCTGTCCTTCCCGCGGGCAGCCTCGGCGAGGCCGACCTCCCGCTCTGGCAGCCGCACGTGCAGAACGCCAAAGTCAAAATTGGTGAAGTACCCGAGCGCGTCGTAGCGCTGCTGCATCTCCGCGAGGCGGAACTCCTCCGCGACGCAGGCGTAGCCGACGCGGCCAGTCAGCAGCGGCGCTGACGGCACCGCCGGCGCGTGCGCCCCACCCGCGCCGGCGCCGGTGGTGTGGCGGCCGGACGGGAACGGGAGCGGCGGCGCGCGGCTGCCAATGCGGACAGCGTTCGCGTTTCTGCGGAGGCGGTAGCTGTGGCCGCCGGGCCGCGCGGAGGGCGGGCGACGGTCAGCGCCGCCGCCGCCTCCGCTGCCGTCCTCGACGGATCCGCCCCGCCGCTGCGGCCCGCGGAGTGGGCCGTCACCGGCCCACTCCGCCTCGTCGCTGTCGCCGCTGCTCTCCGCCGCCGCCGCCGCGGCGTCGTGAGCGACGGAGTCGTAGGAAAACTGCGCTTGCCGCTCCGCTGGCAGCGGGGGAGAGGGCCGGCGCCGCCCGGTGCCGGTGCTTTCTCCAGTCCCCCCCGCAGCGCCGCCGGCCCGCCGCAGCCGCACGCACCCGCGCTGTTCATCGAGGTCGGCGAACTGGTTGGACCGCAGCTCCGCCGCGACGCTGTCCCGGTCCGCCCCGAGGATCGAGGCCACCTGCTCCACCGTCAGCGTCGCGCCGTCGCCGACGACGAAGAAGAGCTCCATCACGCGCGCGTGGAGGTCGACGCGGCCCACCGCCGCCGCTGTTGCTACGGCGGTGGTGTCAGTCGCGGTAGGGCTATCAACGCTCATTGCGTATACGGCACGCGTTTACCGTTTTTGTATGTGTTTTTGCGGTCCTCCGTATTTTTTAAATTGATATTGTGGACACTCCGTCTCCTGTGACCGTCACTGCGGTGTGCGTTTGTGTCTTTGCTTTTGGTACGGGATATCCCTTCTTTCCCCGCCAGAACGGTGTGTGTGGGTGTGTGGTGGGGGGATATGGGAGTTGAGAAAAACGATATCTTCAGCCTCTCCAGGACCAAGCGATTGTATCTCTGTAGTCCGTTACTCGCAGAGGACCGTACACGCGGGTGGTGTTGCGGCCTCGTCCAATGGAAAACAAAAGAGATTCAGTTTGTGTGCGGATTAGTTCGTTTAATTGGTGTATATATATATATATATATATATTGCGTATAAAGGGGTTTAGGGATGGAGTGTGCCAATGATACGGATGTCGCCTTTCGCACGTAGTCCTATACCAGGCCTCCATGCTACCAAATACGGCCCTCTGTGATTGCGACTGCTTGCAGATAATTTCCCCGTCAACAGCAGCCGTTCGTTTTAAGGGAGGAGGGAAGGGGTGAAA
>AUXJ01002267.1:0-13941 GCA_000482205.1 Herpetomonas muscarum
TCGTTTTGTTTTTATTTTTGAGGGTTGTGTCTTGCGGACGATCTCCCCCCCCCACCCACCACCTCACTCCTCACCACCCGTTTCCTCTTTGCGGTTTTTACTTTCGGCCTGTCTTTCACTATTTCTGTTTTTTTTATCGCCAAAGAAGAAAAAAGAGAGAGGAGGTTCAATACCACACAGAGGTCCGTCTATTCTTGACGCGTGTGAAGACAGTCTGCGTTGGATACGACTTGATCTCCTTTCACATTCCCTCTTCCTTCTTTCCCCCTCCTCTCTCTCTCTCTCCTGTCTTTTTTCTTTAAGCACCAGCGAGATTAACGTACACAAGGCGCGCGAGGTAGCACTCCCCTTTTCCCCCGCCTCCCATCACCCAAAACCCTCCCAATACTGGAAAAGAGAAAAAGGAGAACACAGGAAAAGAAGAAGAGAAGCGCCAGATTCACCTGCAGAAGCCAATCAATCCTCCTTTCTTTTTCTTTTTGTGTGTGTTGGTGTTGTTATTAGACCCCTTTCCTTCTTTTTTTTTTATTCTTCTATTATTTTTCTTTTTCTTTTCTTTTCTTTTATTCGAAAACACACGATATGATCAGTTTCAGACGCATCGCAGACTTTTTGAAGAAGGTCGGGGGCGGTGGCGGGAAGGACGAGAACCTGCCCGCCACTGGCAGCGGCGCAGCAGCCGCAGGTGGCACAGCGACTGGCGCTGCTGCGGCTGCGGCGAACAACAAACAGCAGCAGCAGCAGCAGCAGCAGCCGGGCTCCGAGGCTGGCCGTGCCGCTGTGCCGATTCTCCGCGGCCTCCCCCCGAGCGCCGACACGCAGGCTGTGCTGCGGCACATTAAAGCCGCCATCGCGAGTAAATCCGCCTACGCCCTCGACGACACGCCGTGGCTGCTGGCCCTCAACGGCGGCGGCGGGAAAGGGAAAAGAGGCGGTGGCGGTGGTGCTGCTTCTTCCCGGCACCACCACATGGCCGGAGGAGGTGCAGCAGCATCAGCAACAGCAGCGACCGGTCCGGTGGCGGGGGGAGAAGAGGACGACGACGCTGCAGGGGGGGGCGAGGCCTCGCATCTCTCGCGAAAGCGACGCCTTCGCCGTGAACGCGGCGGCGACGACGGCGTTGGGCCACGCGGCCTGCAGCTGCCGCACCCCCAGCCCCGCGGTGGCCGTGCCGCCGCAGCCATGTCAGGAACCGCAGCAGCAGCGGCGGAGGGGTTGGACGGGGGAACGCCGCTGTCGTACACGGCAAAGCGCAGCCGCGGCCGCGGCCGCGGTGGTGCGGAGGACGACGCAGAGGAGGAGGAGGAGGAGGAGAGGGATTGCAATCGCCTCGAAAGAGGAGAAAACAACAACAACAACAACAACGACAACACCCCCTCCCTCTCCCTGTCTCCCTCGATGGGCTCCTGCGGCCGCCTGAAGCATCCAACGGCTCCGGCGACCGCCACAACAACAGCAACAACAACGGCAACAGCAACGGCAACAGGAACAGCTGGCGCCTCTCCCTTGTCACCGCTGCTGCAGCAGCAGCAGCAGCAGACCTCGTCCTTCGCGTCCTCCACTGCAGCAGCTCTAGCCACCGATGACGCTGGGGAGGTGGGACCTGCGGGTGACTCCCTGTCGCTGCCCCCGCCCGCAACGCCAACACCAACAACGCCACCACCGCCCCAGTCCGAGCACCGACGAGGTGAGGACGAGGAGGGGGAGGACGAGGAGGATTGTGGCGGCAGCGCGGTGAAGGGCAGCGGCGATAAGCTGCAGCTGCACGGAGGAAGCGAACTGAAGCGGAAGGTGTCAGTGATTCGTCAGCAACGATCCTTCCAACTCCAACAACAACAACAACAGCAGCAACAGCAGTCAGCATCGTCGTCGCCGGCAATCGCTGCTGCCGGTTCTGCTGCTGCTGCTGCTTCTGCTGCTTCTGGCGGCGCTGCCGACGCGGCGTCGTGCCGTCGTGATGTGGTGGATGTTCTGGAGGCGTTGGAGCGCGAAAAGGCGGAGATGATCGAGGCGCTGGATGTGTGTTTCCAGGAGGTGCCAGAGTGCGGGGACGCGCTCACCCTCGTGCAGCACACGCTCGACGCGATCGCGGAGGAGGCAGAGGAGCATTACGGCGACGACGATACCGACGACGACGACGACGACGACTCCGGCGACGACGATGAGGAGGAAGATGCGTATATGTGCGACGACGACGACGACGATGTCGAGGGCTTTATGCGCGACGAGCGGGGGGAGGAAGGGGCTGCTGCCGCTGCCAGTGGCGGTGGCCGCAGCACGTCCTTCCCCCTGACGTCGATGGGCAGCGGCGTCCACCGCCCAACGCTATCGAAAGAACACCTCCGACGCCAACAGCAGCAGCAGCAGCAGGCGCTGTCGTCAGCAGCCGCAACAAGCGGTGAGGATTTCCACCACCTCCACGGCCTCTCCCCCCACGCTGTCCTACACCTCAACAGAGGCCTCGCGGCGGGAGGAGGAGGGGGAACGCTCGATAAGGGCCGCGTCACGACCACCAGCACCAGCAGCAACAACAACAACAACAACAACAACAACAGCGGCATCATGATCGTCGACAGCATGGATAGGGGCGATGGTGCGTCGTACGCGGAAGATCGCTCGTACGTCAACGAGCTCGACGACGACGGCGGTGCGAGCTCGACGTGGCTCTCGCTAACGGCCTTGTCGCCGCCGTCAGCTGTAAATCGGCGGCGGCTGCGGCGCCGCGTCGATGGACAGCGGCGGCGAAATAACCCCCAACTCTCACACAGCGCGTACGCAAACAACAACAAGAGTCATGATGATAATAATAAGATCCGTAGCAGCAGCGGGGCGCGGGGGCGGAGCCGGGGTCCAGGTCAGAACCAGCAGCAGCACGAAGACGATGACGACGACGACGATTTCGAGGAGGATGATGAAGAAGAGGTGGAGGACGAGGACGACGAGGAGGACGGGCGTGGTGGCCGCTGGATCGGCACCCGCTCCTCCGTTCTCGTCGACGCCAACGGGCGGGTGAACCACGCGACTATTGCGACGGTGCAGCGGGCGGTGGCGACGCTGCGCTCCCTGTCCTCCTCCCCCTCGTCGCCGTCCCCCTCCCCCTCCTCCGCTGCAGCAGTGGCAGGAGGGGGGGAAGTCGGGGAGGAGGAGGAGAAGCCCTCCGCCGGGCCGTCACCATCGGTCGTGACTGTCTACGAGTGGCGACAGCTGCTGCTGCGCATTGTGGAGCTTCTCATCGGCATCGACCGGGCCATTTATATTGAACTCAGCCACCGCGCCGTTGAGAAGGGCGCTCGTCGCGACAACCTCATCCGCAGCCAAATGAAAAAGAGAGAGGCTGCGGCAGCGGTGCAGCCGACACTTAGCGGCAATGCGAACATTGTGAATCCCGACGCCGACGACGAGGCCGCCGCGGGGCCTACGGTGGTGGTGGAGGCCTCGCCAACACCGCCACGGCACGCGCCGCCGCTCACCGACGCAGCGCTGCTCTCCCCACCGCCGGCGGCAGCGGCCGTCGGCGGTGTTGGCGCGGCGACGCCGCGCTCCTCCGTGTCGCCGATCCCGACGTCCACGGAGGCCGCGCGCGCGCCGCCCTCCCCCTCCCCGGCGCTGACGGCGGAGGATCTGAAGGAGCGGAAGGCGGCGTCGGTGGCCGCGTCGAAGGCGGTCGAGGATGTTCTCGCCGTCGGCTGCGCGATCGCGACCTGGGTCACGCTGCGCGCGATTCTGCTGCAGCACATCCTCCACATGGAGTGCGCGGCCGTGCACTTTGCCGGCGACGCGGCCGCCGCGCACACGGCGGTGCCAGGCAGCATGGAGAACAGCATCCTCAGCACCTCCGCCGGGGGTGGGGGTGGGGGTGGGGTGGGGTCCGTTGTTTCCGCTGCTGCCGCCGACGACGGCACCACCACCACCACCACAGGGGCGGGAGGAGACCCGCCAACGACGCAGACACACGACGACGGCGACGACGACGACGAGAGGGCGGATAAGCTGGCAGCCGAGTCGGCGGCAGTAGCAGCGGCTGCGGCAGCGGCGCTTCGTCGCCGCCTTCACGTCGCCGCCCACCGCGCGCTGTCGGCGCCGCTGTATCCCCCCATCCGCGTCGCCTGGGGCGGTGTCGTGGGCCACCTGCAGGATGTGGTCGGGCTCCCCGACGCCGGCGCGGCGGCCAGTCTGCTGTGCGCCAGCTTCCTCCGCGACGACGGCCGGGAGATGGTGCTGTGCGCGCTGCAGGACCCGAAGCCAAAGGCCATTTTTGAGCGCATCATCGCAAACAAGCGCACCGTCATGCACCAGGCAACTCTTGGCTTTCTTGTGCCGGCCAACGCCAACGCGACTGCAGCGGCTGGTGCTGCTGCGCCCTCGTCGTCCTTGGCGGCGGCGGCGGGATCGTCAGCAGCGGCAGCAGCAGGCGGCTCCTCCTCCTCATCGTCGTCGACGACGCCGCTGTCGAGGGCGTTGCCGACGCCGGCGCCGCACCTGCAGCCGCCACCGCTATCTACGGCCTCCATCTCCCTATCCTCCTCCTCCTCCCCCTCCTCGGGGCCGTCGTCGCAGCTGCCCGCCGCCGCAGGGGCGACGGCGACGGCGACGGCGACGACGCCGACGCTCTCGCCGGCGCCGTCGGCACCGCTATACAGCAGCCGCCACCGCAACAGCGAAGCGTTGGGCGGTGGTGGGTGTGGGGGTGGCGGCTCCGCATCCACCCACAACAACAACAACAACAATAAGAGTGCGGAGGAGGATGCGGCGGTGCTGCAGCTGCCGCTGCTGACGAATGCGTCGCTGTACGGCGGCGATGTTGTGCTGGATGATGTCCTGAACGATCTTGAGCGGCAGTACGCGGATGCGGTGGCGCGGACGTGGGCCGAGCACCTCGAAAACACGACGACGCGCGCGCTGCTCGAGCTCAGCACGGCCGCCGACGAGCAGACAGACACGAGCGCGGCCGAGGAGGACGAGGAGGAGGATGACGGGGAGAAGGACGAGGGTGACGCCGCTGCTGCCGCGGCGGTGGTTGTGGGGGAGGGCCTCGTCCCGCGCGACAGAGGGGCCGCCGCGAACGCCGAGGAGGATCCGACGACGGCGACGGCGGCCCTGCGGGAGCGGACGGCGTCGCAGCGCGGCGTGGCGATGGTGCTTGAAGAGACCGGCGGCGCATCCATTGCGGAGCTTTCCTCCAGCGCCGGCGGCGGCGGCGCGTATGGCAGCATCAGCGGCTTCGGCGACGACCATCGCACCGTCAGCAACAACACAACGACCAGCACCTTCCACCACCACAGCCACCACCCAATCAACCGTCACTCCACGACAGCCGCGCCGGCCGCGTCGATCCCCTCGCGCGCCACAACGACGACGACGACGACAGCGGCACAGCAGCAGCAGAAGCGGCGGCAGCAGCGCCGCGCGGAGGCGCTGCTGCGCGCCGCGGCACGGTGCAGCGCGGCTGATTTGACTCAGTTGGCGTCGGCATACTTTTTCTGCTCCGACGCGTGGGGCGGGGCGACAAAGGAGGAGAACTTTGCGGTGCTGCAGCGCTGCGCGCGGCCGCGGGTGGCGGCGGCGCGCACGCGGGAGGAATGGCTATTTGGCCGCGGCCCCGCCCGCAGCACCGCCCACAGCGGGGGAGGGGCAGCCCCCCTTTCAACATCCGCTGCAGCAGCAGCAGCTGCAGCTGCTGCAGCGGAGGCACTTCCCGCGACGGCAGCGGTCGCCACCGCCGGTGTCTCGCCGGTGCCGGTGGAGCTGACGGCCGGCGTCGGCCGCGGCTCGCGCCGCGGGTCGATGCGCCCCTCCCCGGGCGACGCCGCCCTCACACCGGACATCACGTCGCTCAACGCCACGAGCACCGTCGGACAGATCCTCTCGGCCCACCACATCCCCCTCGCCGGCGGCTCCGACGGCGTCGACAGTGCCCACGGCTCGCAGCGGTGGTCGCCGTTCGTCCTCTCCGCAGCCGCCGGCGGCGGGGGCGGGGTCCAGAACAGCCCTCAGCAGCAGCCCCAGGCCCCTCCTTCCTCCCTCCTACCCCAACAGCAGCAAATTAGCAGCTCGACGCCGTATACGCTGGAGAACGCCAGCGGGGGGAACCTCCGAGACTTTCTCGCGCCCGACGACGCCCTCACCAGCGTTCACCGGCCGCCCTCGGCGCTGCAGCTCAACACCACCGCATCGCCGCCACCACCGACGACGACGACGACGGCGACGATGATGATGACGGCGGGGGGTAGGAACGACGGCGTCGGCAACTTCACGCTCGATCACGAGGTGGCTGAGCGGATGCTTAGCATGTCCTTTGTCGCGGCGATGCACAAGCGGGTGGAGCACTGCCTCGACGCGCGTCCGCCGCTGCTGGACGACGCAAACGACCTTGCTAAGGAGGAGCGGATGGCGGCGAAGGTGTTTGGCGATTTCCGCGCCACGCAGCGCGCGCTGAGCTCCCACATTGATGTCCTCCTCGCGTCGGGAAAGTCCTCCGAGGCCAACGCCGTCGCGACGCGGCACTTCAAGAATGAGAAGCGGCAGTGGACGTCCCACGCCCAGACGCTCTTCTCCGCGGTACGCTACATGCAGTCGATGGTGCAGCTCGTCCGCACGCAGGCCGCCTGCCTCGCGCACGGGGCGGTGATCGAGACGGGGCAATCGGTCCTCCCGCAGGTCGCGCTGTGCGAGGAGATGCTCGTCGTCATGTCGCCGCGCCCGCGCTGCGCGTTTGTGCTGCGCTTCGGTGACTCGCGGCTGCAGCTGCTCGGTGTACAAATGTACCTCATGAAGGAGCTGTGGCGCTCGTATGCTGCCTTTGACGAGACGGCGCGGTGCGACCACTTCTTCCTCGCGTATGTCCGCACCGCGTGCCTCCTCCGGCGGACGCAGCGCGACACGGAGCTGTTTCACTCGCTGATGGAGCGCGGCACGCAGCTGATGGACAAGCACAAGTACGACAGGAGCGTCGAGCTGCTGCGGCTCGCAACGCAAATCGCGAAGGCGTCGCTGGAGCTGGCGCGGAAGAAGCAGCAGCAGCAGCAGCAGCAGTCAAAACAGCAGCAGCAGTCGGCTGCACCATTGCCGAAGGAGCGGCTTTCCACTGGCGCCGGTGCCTCGTCCTCCCTCACCGCGCGACATCTCGCACCACCACCACCACCCGCTGCTGCCACGACAACAACGATGCGCGTGACGAATGCGAACACGGGTGTGACCTCCACCATCAGCAGCGGCAGCGCGGCCTCCCCCTCCTCCCTCCCCCACACCCCGTCCGCGCCCGCGGCCATCACCGCCACGCCGGCCAATCCCCCGACATCCCGGGCGACGGCGACGACGACGATGAAGTTCCACAAGGACCTGCACCTGCGCGGGGCCGGGTCGGGCAGCCCCACCAGCGGCGAGGAGCACAGCGGTGGCGCCGGGACGGAGGAGGACGCCGTCCTCGAGCTGTCGTGGCGCGCCGCGGAGAGCGAGCGGGTGCTGGCGTTGGCCTATGTGACGCAGGCCGAGCACGAGGTGAATGTCTCGGCGCGGCGGCAGCAGCTCAGCGACGCTGTCAACAGCGCCTACGCCTCGCAGTCGCACCTGCAGCGGTGGCAGAAGGAGGGCGGCACGCCGAAGCGAATGCTGACCGCCGTCCCGCTCAACCTCGTCGTGATGTGCAAGGCGCTGTTTCAGCTCAAGCAATACAAAAAGGCCGCGCTGCAGCTCGAGCCGCTCATTGAGGAAAAAATAAACTCGGCCCAGGTGCGGCCGCCCATGTGGCTGGAGCTGCTGAACCCGACGGAGGGGCCGCTGACGGCGGAGGACGTTGTTCTCCGCATGTACGTGAACTCGGTGCGGCTGTCAGTCTTCCAGCTGTACGCCCAGTGTCTGAGCCAGTTCGACGGCGACCGCGCGCTGCGGGCGATTGGACACATCCGCAACTTGATCGCCGAGACGGACGCGTGGATGCTGGAGGTGCGCACGGCTGTGCTAGCCGCGCGCCACAGCAGCAGCGGGGACGCCGCCTCGCGTGCTGCGGCCTCCGGGGACGGCGGTGCTCTGACGCACTCGAGCTCCCCCGCCGCAGATGTCGTGTCCCCCTCCGCCCTTCCCGTCGCCGCCCCCGGTGGGGGCGGTGCCGGGAGCAGCACCGCGGCGGCTGCTGGCGGGAGTCACAGCATGGCAGCCCTCTCCGCGTCTCTCGGGGCGGGGCGCGGGGGGGAGGTGGACAGCTCCCACGCGGCGGCGACGACAACGACGGCAGCAGCGGCGGCTGCGGCTGCGGTGATGCTGCCATCCCTCGACGGCGCCACGTTCTTCACCGACTCCTGCGACCACAGCACCGCCTCTCCGCGAATCATCGGCGGAGGTGGCAGCACCGGCAGCCCCTACCAACCTGTGCAGACGCTGCCGCTTCTCGTCCACCCCACAACAACAACAACCACAGCCACAACACCCCACAGCAACAACAATCCTTATCACCACAACCACCACCAGCAGCAGCAGCAGCAGCAACAGCGCCGGATGGATGGGGAGTGCGAGGAGGAGGAAGAGAGGGGGGAGGGGGAGGAGGAGCCGCTGACGATCCGCGTGAATATGAGCAGCCGGAGTGAGCGCGTGACGGCGTGGCGGGCGCTGTGGTTCGGCGCCGGCGACGTGCGCCGCGCGAACCACGACGTCGAGATCACCGCCGGCGACGCCTTCTCGCGGATCGGGCGGCACGAGGACGCGCTGGAGTGCTACTCCCGTGCCCTCGTGATCTGCATGTCGACGGAGGACGACGCGACGCCGGTGCGCGGCAGCCACCACAATCACACTCACAATCAGCAGCGGCAGACGTCCTCGCAGAATGCGGCGGCGGCGTCGCCGGAGCTGTCGATTGCCGGTGGTGCGCTGGAGGCGACGCTTCTGGCGATGCCGGATGGTGCGGCTGTGACTCTCGAGGAGGAGGAGGAAGAGCTGAACGAGGCGATCGCTGTCAGTCTCCAGACCGGCGGCGCAACTGTCGCCGCGAGCAACAACAACAACAACAGCAGCAGCGGCAACAACAACAACAGCAATAACAACAATGAGGGCCGCCGTGACCTCCGCTCCGTTCTCGCGCGGGAGATTTGGCGCGACCAGAAGAAGGCGGAGGATGTTGTGTTAGGGCGCCTCGCCGGCGCGTACGAGGCGCTCGGGAAACCCCGCAACGCCATCAGTTACCTGGCGCCGGTGCTCGAGCACGCCGTGCAGGCGAACGACGCGCTGCTGCAATACACGACGATGCTCCGCCTCGCGCGGCTGCACACCATCACCGCGCCCGGGGAGGCCGAGGCCCAGCAAATGTGGGAGCGGGTGAGCGCGCTCGCGCGGCAGTATGAGGACAAGGACGTGGGCCGCGAAACGCTGCGGAACATCATCAACGGCCAGCTCGGCGCCGGCATGTACGTCGCCGTCCTCGAGACGGCCGGCGAGCTGCGGTCGCTGGCTGGGGAGGAGGAGGGCGCCGGCGCCGCGGCCGACACGCGCTTCGCGCTGGAGGCGCTGGCGACGGCCAACCTCGAGCTCGCGCACTACGACCGCTGCCTCGACGCCCTCGACGCGCGGGAGCGGGTGCAGGAGCGGACCGGGGAGTGGAGCGGCCGGCTGCTCGAGCTGCGTGCGCGGGCGCGACTCGGGCTTGGCGAGCACGCGGAAGCAGTGAAGGTGCTGCAGCGGTGGGTGGCCAAGGCCCGGCAGCTGCGGAATGCGGTTGAGCTGGCGCGGGCGAACACCAACCTCGCCGGGGCCCACGCCGTCAACGGGAACATATACAGGGCGCGGCGGTGCCATCTCGCGGTGCTGCGGGCGCTGTCGCAGGTGCGGCCGCCGCTCGCGAAGGGGGAGAAGGAGATGGCGCTCGAGTCGGCGCGGTGGCTGGTGCATTATTACTACCTCAGCACCGAGGAGGTGCAGGTGGACCCCGACATCAAGGAAAGCCCGCCCATCGCGGCGCTGCATCCGCAGCAGCAGCAGCAGCAGGGCCGACAGGGCGGCGGGGGCGATGATGTGGCCAGCAATATGAGCATGCTGAATGGCAAGACGGCGGCGCTGGAAGTATCCGCGTTCAGCGGCAGCAGCGGCAGCGACTATGACAATGACCTGCACAACAACAGCGGCGATCTGGCGACGATTTTGGCCGAGGACGAACGCATGCGGGCAGAAAAGGCAGCATCAGCATCAGCAGCAGCAGCAGCAGCAGGAGGAGGAGGAGGAGGTGATGGTGGTGGCGGTGGTGACGCCTCCTCCACCGCAGCAGAAGGGGAGGGCGCTGTTGAGCAGCACGGCAAGGGTGGTGAGGCGGGGACGGCGGCGGAGGAAGAGGAGGACGACAGCGTGGACGGATTCCTCGATGGCCTCACGAGCAAATCCTTCTCCGCTGCGTCGATGGGGGCCTGTCTGGCCGCCGCCGACGACACCAACGCCAATGCGGAGAAGGGCGACAAGGGCACGGTCGGCTCATTCACCACCACAGCAGCAGCAACGGGGGGGGCTGGTGCCGTCGACGAGATCACCCGCCCAGCTCCTCCAGTCGGAGAGGCCGGCGACGGTGGGTCGGCACCGAAGACAGAGGCGGCAGCCCCAGCAACGGGCCACGCGGCGGTCGATCGCGGCTACGACAGCGACGCAGCACCTTCTACTGCTGCTGCTGCTGCTGATGGTGATGCGCCACCGCCGCCCCCCACCAAACCAACAACAACAACAACGGTCACGACGACGACGACGCTGGCTGCTGCTGTCTCCGCTCCCGCAGCGGCGTCGAAGACGGCGGTGCCGTCGAGCCTCGCAAATGTGTCTATCTGCAGCCGCCCCGCCGCGGCCGCCGCCGGGACGGACATTCTTGAATCAATTTCCGCCGCGGCCTCGGCAGCAGCGGGGGGTGGGGAGGGGGACGGCCAGCAGCAGCAGCGTCGCCGCCGCTGGCGGAGCGGGTGGTACCTCGGCTGCTGCTGCGGCGGCGGCGGCTGCTGCTGGTCCTAGCAGCAGAGAGGAGGAGATCAGCGGCGTGGTGCAGCGCGCGAGCACTCTTGCCGCCGGCCTCCCACCGCTTCTTCCCCCCGCCTCCGCCTCTGGCGCGGGCGGCGAAAAGGGCAACGCCAACGGCAACGACGCGGACGGCGGCGACGCGGCGGCGTACAAGGGCCCCGCGATGGTGTCGACGATGTGCTACACGAACGCCATTGAGACGATGGAGTGGGCGGTGCGGCTCCTCACGCAGCCCGACAACAACAACAACAACAACACGACCACGACCACGACGACGGCGTCGCCCTCTCCCATGAACGGCGGGGGCGTCGCGTCGTCGTCGTCGGTGACGACGGCAAGGGCCGGTGGCCCGTTGGGGATTCCGCCGAGTCACCTCAACGCCGCCGCAGCCGCAGCCGCATCCGGTGCCGACCCGCACCGGCCGTGCTCTCTTCTGTACAGCCCCGCCGAGGCCGTCGATTTCGCGCTTCTCGCGTTCCCCCGCTGCACTTTTGTCTTTTACTTTGCCGAATACGCGATGCCGGCGAGCGGGAGTCAGTACGACATTGTGATCCGCCCAGCCAACCGCAGCACCTTCATCTACCGCGCCGCGCAGGTGACGACGCTCAAGACATACCACGATCCCAACACCGTCGCCCGCGTGGCGGCAGCGGCGTCAAAGTCCAAGGCCGCAGCAGCAGCAGCAGCGGCGGCAGCAGCAGCGGCGGCGGCGGCTGCTGCTGCTTCTGGCAGCGGTGGCGGGTCGGAAACGAAGAAGAACACCACCACCACAGCAGCAGCAGGAGGTGCAGGAGGGGCTGCGTCTGGGAAAAAGGCGGAAAATGCGCCGCTCCCCCTCTCCGCGAAGGCCCTGTCGCGCGCGCTGGAGGAGGACCACCTGCACTGCCTCCACGACCTGTACGACGAGCTGTGGGTGCCAGTCGAATACGGGCTGCGCCGCGCGCGACTCACCCTCGAGGACGCGGAGGCGGTTATCATCATGGCCGACGCGACGCTGATGCAGGCGCCGTTCCCGGCGCTGCTGCCCAGCGAGGACAACTGCATGCCGGGCGACTCGGGGGAGCCGCTGGGGCTGCGCACGACGACGCTCGTGACGCCATCGCTGTCGCACCTCGTCGCGTACGGCCTCGCGCGCCCCCGCAGCGGCGCCGAGGGGCTCTTCTCCCTCCCCGGCGACAGGAACCATGCCGGGGACACGAGCAGCAGAAGAGGCAATCGCCGTCGTCATCGTCATCGCCATCGCCGTCGCGCGCAATCGCATGCCACGCAGGGGGAAGCGGCGGAAGAAGCAGCAGCAGCAGCAGCGGATGGCGCGGCTTTTGGCGGTGCCTCCGCTCTGTCGCGGCGCCCCCAGCCGCCACAGCTCAACACCATTTTCCTCGCGGAGGATGACGACGACGGCTGCGGCGGCGGCGGCGCCTCCTCCGCGTCGGGGTCTCCGCCGTCCGCACGGGCCGCGGCGGCGCCACCCGCGCCGGCGAATAGCCCTCACTACAACGCACCCGCCACCGATGGCAGCGACGACGACGGCGACGGCGGCAATAACGCGGAGGACAATCGCGGGAATGGCGTCGCGGCGGCGGCCACCGCGGAGGACCCCTTCAGCGCGCTGGTGAACAAGTCGGCCGGCGACGGCGCCGTCAGCAGCCGCCGCCACAGCAGTGGGTCCGCTGCGCGCGAGGGGGGCGTGGAGATAGACTCGCATCAGCAACAGCGGCAGCGCAATGTGCGCGAGATGGGGGGCGCCGGTGTCGGTGCCGATGGGGTGCTTTCTTCCCACATCAGCAACAGCAGCGATAGCAACAGCAATAGCTGCAACGACGACGACGACGACGACGACGACGGTGTGTACGATGTGACGGACCCTACGAGGGGCGACACGACAGGCATTCGCCCCGACGACGACGACGACGACGACGACGACGATGCCGGCAGGGGGGAGGCCCACAGGGTCGGCGACGGCAGCAGCAGATGGGCTGTTCACAGCGGCTGCACGCGGAAGGAGCTTCTCCAGACCATCTGCAACCCACGCAGCCGCATCGTGATGGTTCTCGCGACGCCCGTGCGGGGGAAGGTGCGCGTCGCCGACGGCGTCGTCGGCCTCCACGACCTCGTCCAATATTACCAAAACAGCATCGCGGCGAAGCTGCGCCCCGGCACCGCGGCAGCGGCAGCAGCGCTGGCATCGCTGAGCGGCGGTGCCGGCGCTGCTGCCCTCTCCCCGCACCACCACCACCACCACCCGACGCCGCAGCAGCAGCAGCACACGGCGTCGTCTGGCGACGAGAGCGGCTCGCGCCGCCGCGCCAGTGGCAGCGCCGCCGCAGCCGCCGCCTCCTCTCCGCGTGCATCGACGGCCGCTGCCGTTAGCCACAGCGCCCACCGCGCGACGCCGACGCTGCACAACAGCCCCATAATCGGCCCGGCCGCGCCGCCACCCATGATCCCAACGCCGTGCGGCGCCACCGCGGGTGCAGCGGCGACACCGCGGACGATGGCGGCCGCAGCAGCAGCGGCACCGACCGTGTCCTCCTCCCTCTCCCTCGCGCACCTCGACCTTCTCGTTCTCGTCTCCGACCGCAGCAGCGCCCCGACCTCGACGGAGCTGGTGGCGACGGCGCGGGCGTGCCTGGAGCTTGGCTGCCCGCGCGTGCTGCGGGTGAGCGTCTGCTCGCAGGGGCGGGTCTCGCGGGAGCAGAAGCAGTTCATCGTGCTGTATCTCGAGAAGC
This sequence comes from Herpetomonas muscarum, assembly GCA_000482205.1. Classification (NCBI taxonomy): domain Eukaryota; phylum Euglenozoa; class Kinetoplastea; order Trypanosomatida; family Trypanosomatidae; genus Herpetomonas; species Herpetomonas muscarum. The sequence goes on from AUXJ01002267.1 coordinate 13,704, forward strand.
TGGAGAAGGTGATCGGCTGGAGAATGGCGTACCCATACGCCCTCGCCCTCCGCATGGCAATCGACGCCGCGGTGAATGAGAGGAAGTGGCCGTCCTCTGTGTGGGGGACATTCACGCTTATTGGAGCGCCGTAAGAAGAATAAAAAATAAAGAAGAAAAAGAAAATAAAGAAAGAGAGAAAAATAACAAGAACAATAAGACAAAAAAAACACACAAATAGCAACCTAAACTTTCCTTT
>AUXJ01002303.1:0-12569 GCA_000482205.1 Herpetomonas muscarum
TATATATATCTATATATATATATATAACGACGCAAAACTGCATGGTGCCTCGCAGCGTGACTTACGCGCCCGTAAGAGAGGAGTTTTTTTTATCTTTTCCTTCACGATTTTCCCCATTGTTTTCTCCTTTCTGATCTGTTTGTTTGTTTGTTTGTTGTTTTTTGCTTGTATGGAGAAACAGTGCGACCATGTATATATATATATATATATATATAGGTGACTGTATGTGTGTACAACTGTATGAGGGTAGTGGATATGATATGGGATGCGCAATCTATGGTTGGCCCCGCTCTCACGGGCCGCACACCCACGAAATGCCGAAGGAAAGGCTGCCCTGTGGGTGCAGCGGCTCCGTCCCGCGGATCAGCGCCTGCGGGGAGGCGAGCAGCGGGTGGAGGGGGACCTCGATGGTGCCGAGGTTCGCCCTAACGTCCTCGGCGCGTGCGTCGAAGAGAACAAAGACGATCGTGCCGTGGGCGATGAAGTGGAGCAGCTCCCTGTCCACGACGACGCGGTGGTCCACCGGCGCCGCGTCAAAGACGGGGTCGGTGGTGAACGCGCGGCTCGACGGGTGCACGACCGAGTCGGCGATGCAGCGGAGGGCCCCGGCGGCCCGGGCGTCGCCCGCCGCCTCGTCGACGAAGCGCGCGGTGTAAAAGACGTACGGCTGCGGGGCGCTTATCTGCGCGGCGGCCCCACCCGCCGCTACGCCCTCCGGCGCCGCGGCGGACTGGGGGAGGCCATGCGCGGCGAACACCTGCACCCGCAGGAACTGCACGCTGCGGAGGGCAATCAGCGCGGCGCGCGTCTCCGCGGCTGTCAGCACCGCCGCGGCCGCGAGGGGTTGCCCGAGGAGCACCGGCAGCACCAGCTGGGTGCAGCGGACCTCGACGACCAGCGTCCCGACCACAGTTCCCCGACCGTCAATGAGTGTCAGGCTCTCCAGCACCGCCGCACCGCGGGCGGCCAGCAGCGCCGCTCCGGACAACTCCGCCATCGCCACGACAAACGAGCCCTCCGCCCCGCCCTCCTCCGCCGGCGCCGTCGCCGCGCTGTGCAGCTGAAACACAAACTGCGTCCGCTGCACCGTCGCGAGTGTCGCCTCGTCGCGGGCGAGGCCGTCGTAGAGGAATCGCAGGTCCAGCGGCTCGTCCTCGTCGAGGGCGTGGAGGGCCGGGGAGACCATCGTTTCGTACTCCTCGAGCCCATCCAGTGTCACGAACACAGAGACGGGCTCCGCTAGGCTGGCGATGCCCAGCGCCGCACACATCGCCGGCGCAACGCAGCGCAGCCCCCGGACGCAGAGGCTGATGGACCCCTCCCCGCCGCCCTCCGCCGCCGCGGCGCCGGTTCTGTAGGCCTGCAGCTGCTCCTTCGCGAACGTCGTCTGCACAAAGGCGATGCGGCGGCGCAGCTCGACATTCTCCTCCAACAGCGTGTCGCGCTCCTCGCTGATGTTCCGCAGCATCGTGCGACCATGCTCTACCTGCTCCGACATCTGCCGGCAGCGCGTGTCGGCCAGCTCCGCGTCGAGGGCGGCGCTCGCGAGCGCCTCCCGCATCTGCGCACGCTCCCACGTCTCGTCCCAGTGGAGCGCCTCGTAGAGGTCCAGCGCGCCGTCGGCTGCGGCGCCGTCGTCCCCGCTGCGGTTCTTCACGTTGTGGATGCTGTCGCCCTCCGCCGCCGCTGCCGCCGCTGCAGGGCCCTCGCCGCGCTTCCGCATCGCCGCGACCGCGAGCGCGCGGTGCACCTCCTCGTCGGTGAACTCCGAGAGGCTGTGCCCGGCAAAGGCGGCGCGGGTCGCCATCTCCTGCTTCTCGCGCTCCGACTTGGAGAGCTCGACGCGGTACGAGTCGAGGTCCGCCGTCAGACCCGTGACGCGGCGGCGTGTCTCGGCGAGGTCGGCCTGGCACTGCAGCAGCGCCCGCTCCTTCTCCCGCCGCTGCGTGTCGGCCTCGTCGCGCATGGCCTCGAGGTCCGCCACGCGCGCCCCCAACTCCGCCCGCACCGCCCGCTCCGTGTCGGCGCTGCAGGCGCGGAGGGAGTCTGTCATTCTAAGCAGCTCCCCCTCGAGCCGCACCACCTCCTCACTGCGGCGCTGCACCAGCTGCTCGAGCTCCTCGACGCGCACACAGCGCGCGGCGAGGGCGCCCTTCTCGTGGTCAAGCTGGTAGCCGCGCCGCGCCAGCGCCGCGTGGGCCTCGTGCGCCGCCTTCAGCTCCTCCACCAGCCGCGTGCATTCCGCCTTGAGCGTCTCGACCTGCGACTCGGCGCCGTGGAGGCGGCTGCTGAGGAGCGTGACCTGCGCCGATCGGTCCCGCACCTCCGCCTGCAGCTTCAGCAGACTGAGCGGGTCGGGCTGCGGGGCGGCGGCGGCGGCCCGCCGCTCCTCCTCGAAGAGTCGCACCTGCACCTGCAGCCCGTCCCGCTCCCGCGTGACGCTGTCAATCGCGCTGCGGAACTTGTGCTCGAGCTCGTGCTGGCGGTGCTGCTGCTCCTGGAGCTGCCGCTGGTGCTCGCGGTGCTGTTGCTCTAGTTGGTGCTGATGCTGCTGCTGCAGCGCGGCGGCGTCGCCGCTGCCACCACCACCACCACCACCACCTGTAGCGGGGGCAGCAGCGACGGGCGGGAGGGGGTGGCCGCCGCTGCTGCTGCCGCCCGCTGCGGCGCCACTGGGCCGCTGAGACTGCAGCTGCTGCACCACGGCGCTCAGGTGGGCAATCTCCCGCCGCGCCTCCCGCAGGGCCGCCTCGCTCGCGGTGGCGGCGGCGCTGGTGGCGAAGGTGGACGACGGCGGCGGCGGCGCCACCGCCTTTGACGCGGAGGAGGGGGTTGCGAGCTTCGCCGAGTCGGAGGTGCGCCGCTGCTGCGGCCTGACGGACGGCAGCGACGGGCCGCTGCGCACGAAGGAGCTCGACGGGGACGTGAAGGAGCGCGCCTCGGCGAGGGCGCTGACGTCGAGCGGCGACTTGATGTCAGCCGTGAGGCGGCGGAACTGCGTGCGGACGCGGGTGAGCTTCTCCTCCTTCTCCCGCAGCTCCGCCTTCAGACGGCGGTTCTCCTCTATCGTCCGCTGCAGTCGGTCCTCCAGGTCACCTGGGCTGGCCTGCGACCGATGCATTGGCGCCCACTAAACGACAACAGGAAGAACAACAAAGAAGAATACCCGCGGAGGGAGTCTATGGAAGGAAGGAGGTAAAGGAAGGCAACCCGTTTGAAATTGGGCAAAGAGCCCCCTCACCAGCTGTGTGTGTGGGGGAGGGGGGGGGGAAACAGAGAAATTACCGTCTAGAAAAACAGTCTAACTCAACGCGAGTGTGTGCCTGTCAAAGAGGGGGGGGAGGGGGGAGAGGCGAGGGAGAGGGCCACACCCGTCGCTAAGATATATTTTTAAAAAAATCACGATGGAACACGCTATAGGACCTCTCGTGTGCCCGTATGTCTGCGTGGCTGTGGGTGCAGGTATACAGACACAAGAGGACAGGTACAGGAATGAGAAGAGAGGGAGCGAGAGGAAAGAAGAGAGGAGAAAGTTGGGGCGGGAACGTGCTCACATGTATACAGAGATGATTTACAAGAAGAGAGCGCCAAACAGAGGAGGTCGCGCACTCCGAGGACGGATAGGTACACAACACGACCTTTGCTGCTGCCGTTGATCTTGTCCTCCCTTTATAGGAGCTCCGGGTGCCATCTTTGTGTCAGCGATGCAAGCGCCAACAAGGGGGGGGGGGATACAGCCTCGAGCGGTATCTCTCGCACTTTATGCACCTGCATCGACACACTGCGTGAAGAATACAGTGGAATCAAGTATCGTCACACGACGTGAGCAGCACCACCCATCGCCGAATGCCCTTACACCTCTTTGCTCTGTTATTGATTTTTTTTGGTTAATCTGCACGACGTGGACCGAAAGTGCGGAGTGAAGAATTCTTCGCAGCAGCCTCTTGGCCCGCAAGCGACTATCATCCAGGGGGGCAACTTCCGTCCTCGTCTCGAAACTTATGCTGCTGTGATATTTTTTCCTTTTCCTCTTGCCTCTATCGTGGGCGGCTATAGAGGTTGATGTTGTCCGCCCAGGAGGTGTTGTGGAGACGGTCGCGGCGCTGCTGCCGCTGCGCCTCTGCCATCTCCGCCTCGCGCTTACGCAGGTATTTGGCCTCCTCCTCGCGGATCAGCTGCGCGTTCGACCGCTCCTCCATGCTGCCGTGCAGCCGGCCCGAGCCGTCCTCCAGCTCGGCGTACTGGACGGAGATCACCCGGTCGCGGAAGATCTTCTGGTTCATGCCGTTGATGGCCCGGTCGCTGGAGCCAAAGTCCTCGTACGAGAGGATGGCGGTGCCGCGGAAGTTGCCGACGCTGTCCCGCATCATTCGCGGGGGGGCGGCAAAAGCGCCGTACTGCTGGAAGACGGCCGTGATGTCGAACTCCGTCGCCGTGCGGTCAATGTTGCGGACGATGACCTTCGCCCCCACCTCGTGCAGGCCGCTGCCGCCGATGCCGGCGATGGGGCGCCTCAGACTGCCGCTGGCGATGGCAGCAGCCGCGGCTGCCTCCTTCTGCCCAAGCTCCGTCCCAACATAGTGCAGCTTCAGCTCCTTGCCGAAGAGCTTCACTGGGGTGCGGTACAGCGCCTCGAAGCAGTACTGGGCGTCCTCGCTGGAGAAGAAGTCGACGTAGCAGAAATTGTGCCGCTGCGCCGCGCCGCTCAGTGCGTCGGTGCTGCTAGCCGGCCAGACAATGCTGCGGACGGGGCCGAACTGCGTGCACAGCTCGTGGATCAGCGCCTCGTCGCACTGCTCGGAGAGGTCGGCGAGGGTGACGCGGCGCAAGTCCTCGCGCCGGTACGTCGTCATTGAACTAGAAATACAAATAGTGTGTTTGGCGTGTGGAAGGTGGCTGTAGAAAATACGCAACGCAGCTGCAATGGAGGTGTGAAAAAAAAAAGTGTGAAGCGGCACCAACAAGTCAGACAGACGGCCACCTTTTTTTTCCTTTCCGCAGTATCTGGATGGTTCAAACAATAATAATTAAAAAAAAGAATGAAAGTGCAATGTTGAACAAGTTGGCCAGGTGAGGATCGTGATGACAGAGACCAAGTCGACGAAGCAGTCGTCAGGGGGGGGGGGGGAGGGATCCTGCTGATCCTGCATCTACATAACAGCGCCCCGATGGGTACGCCACAGGGGAAGCTCAACACACGGCCCGCGCAGCAACACGGACACAGTCCAGGCGAGAGCGGATGAACAGCACACCTCCGTCCATTGGCGTTTCTCCCCAATGTCAACGGTGCCCTATGGCTCTGCCTGTGTACCTGCGTGCTTGTGGAGTCCTTAATTCAGCTTTGCAGCTGACATCTTTTTTTTCTCTCTTTTGTTTGCTCTTTTTTTTCTTTACAACTGGCACTTAACAGACAACAACCGCATTGGGGGGGATAAACGGAAGGATAGGGGGGGGGGGGAGAGGAGCGGACTGCGGCACACGTCGGCGGTGATGGCGGGCTGGCTGTGCAGCAGAGGGACTACAGCGCCCCTTTTGCCTCCGCACGAAATTTTCCATCTCCTCCCACTCCCACCTTCACGAAAAACTCCCCCCGTCACCGACGCCGTGTGCATATGGGCCGGACCGACGCATCGATCGCAGGCGCCGCGCCGTCTCGCCCGCTCCCGCTTAGTGGTCAAGGATGGCGACGGCGTCCTCGAGGTCTCCCCTATCGTAGCGCACCAGCGACGGGATGAGCGCAACCGCCTCGTCCGCGCTTTTCGGCATCAGCGTCGCGAGCGCGGCAACCTCAAAGCGGAGGAGCGGCTCCCGCTGGTCGCCGCTGTGGGGGACTGCGGCGCTGTCGGCCCCCGGGGCCGGCATCACGACGTTGCCTTCATCATCGACCTCGAGTCCGGCGAGGTGGTAATTGCCGCCCTCCCCCGCGAGCCCCTCCGCCGCGATCCGCAGCCGCAGCGCCACCAACTCCGTCACCGCCGCGGCGCTGCACGTCTGCTCCTCCAGCATCTGAGTGAGCTGCAGCGCGGAGACGATCATCGGCGAGGCCGCCGCATCGGTGCTGCGCTGCTTCAGCAACTGCGACACCTCCGGCAGCGTCAGCGGCGCGGCGTTGTTGAAGACGACGCCGAGGTCGCCCTCCTTGTAGTGCTCCTCTAGAGTTCGGTTGTCCTTGAACATTCTGTACGGGTCCCTGTCGAGGTGGTGCGGGACGGGGGTGTTGTACACGCTGCACTGCCAAGCTGCTCTGTCGATGCAGGAAGCGCAGGGGCGAAGCAACAGCTAGTAAAAGTGTGTTTGTGCTGTCTTTTGTCTGTTTATGTGACTGAAAGTGCGTGGAGAAAAGAATAGGGAAGGGGGAGGGAGGGGAGGGGGGCGATAGTGCAACATAAGGGAATTCGTGTTGGGGTGGAGGTGAAGGAGAAGAAGCGTAGGTTGCAGGGAGGCCGTGGAGTGTATTTGAGAAAAACAACACGAACACTCAGCAAGATGGCAGGTTTTTTTCCCCGCAGCAACGCCTATAGTACAAAGCGAGCCGCTGTCCGCAGGGACACAGCCTTCAGAAACATCTGAGGAGTAGGGAAAGGGGGGGGGGGGAGGGGACTGGCCGCCCCTCCAACTTGGATGCCCGAGCGCTTGAAACAAAGAGGAAACATCGAGAAAAGAGAGCATTGCAGCGGAGCTTTCTTTTTTGTGTGTGTGAGTGTACGTGTGCTTGTGTGCGTGCAGAATCGAGAAAACAGGGGGGGGAAGGGCCGGCCGTGTGATGAACATGAACCGAAGAGAGGAGACCGCCCGATGTGCCCGACATGGGGCTGCTACCCACCCACGTCGTGCGCGGGCGCAAAGCGCAACTCGCGCCTTACGCGCAGCGATTGGGTGGGTTGCTGACGGGCGACGGCAGCGCGATGCGGGAGCCGACGATGGCGAGGTCAAGGACGCCTCCCCGCTCCGCAGAGGACGGCGAGCGGGCGACTGGCGTGCCGGCCAGGTGCGACGTGCGGAAGCGCGAGAGAGGGGCGACGGGGTTAGGGGCCGGGGCCGGCGGCGCCTCCGCGGACGGGCGTGGCATCGGCGACGACACCGGCCGGGTGCCGCGGCCGCCGCCCGGTGTGGGCAGCCGCGGCAGCTGCTGGTACTGCTGCAGCACGCGGTCGTAGGAATAGCGCGGCGCGCTGCCCCCACGGCCCCGCAGCAGCGGCTGCACACCACCGCCAGAAACCCTCCGCGACGGCGGGACGCCGCCCGCGGGGCGGGTGCCGCTGCTGCTGCGGCGCGCGTTCGGCCGGTAGAGGTGCTCCGCGCTGCGGAGGAGGTGCGAGGCGACGGCGTCATAGTCGACGGCCGCCCGCAGCGACTCGCGGCGGCGGCTCGGCGTCGGCGCCTCGTCGGCGGGCGCCGCAGCCGGCTCCGCGGACCGGCCCGACGACGGGCCGCTGACGGGGGCGGTGCTGTTCGCGGCGCGGGCGTAGAGGCCCTCCATATAACGATCAATGAAGGAGGGGCGGCGGGGCGGGGCGGCGGAGGCCGGCGTCGAGGGCGTCGGCGACCGCCGCTGCCGCAGCACCTCCGCGACGTTGCGGGGGAGCCGCCCCGCGATGTGGCGGTCGGCCGGCCGCGAGGCCGTCGCCGGCTGCGGCGCCGGCTGCGGCCCGTCCGCCAGCGCGAGGACGGCCGTCGACAGGGGGCTGTGCTGGGGGCGGCTGCCGCGGCTCTGCGCCTCCCGAAGCCGCTCCACCGCGCGGTTCGGCGCCCCGGCGGCCACCGGTACCTCTGAGCTGAACGTCCTTGTCGCCTCAGCGGTGTCGGGCACCGTCGCCGAGCGCGCGCTCTCCCCCTCCTCCTCCTCCTCCTCGTCCGTCCCCCCCTCCTCCACCGCAACGACGGGGGCTGCGGGCGCGACGGGCAGCGGTGGCGGCGCAACGGTGACGGTGCGAGTGCCGGTCCAATCGCCGGCGCCTGGCACAACCGGCACAGGAATGCAAAACGGCACCTCAGCCGGTGGCGGTGAGGGCGCCGCCTCCTCCTCGGGGCCGCCCGCGGAGTCGTTCTCGTGGAGAGAGGCGGTGGCCGCCCGCGGAATGGGAGAGCCGCGATCGCGCACGTCTTGGGGCGCCTCAATGACCACTGCCGGCAGCGGTGGGTTCTTTGGCAGCGGCGGCTGCACCGCTGCTGCGTTGCTGCCGCTGCCCGCGTCCGTGTCGTCGGCGGCGAGCTGCTGAGTCAGCAGCGTCAGCGACGGGAACGAGAGCGGCGCCTGGAGCCCCTCCCCGCCGCACACCGCCGGCGAGAGCAGCAGCTCCAGGGTTGTGGCCGGCCCGGCCCGCCCAGATGGCGCGGGCACGACAATGTCCACGGGGGTGGAAGACGACGCCGCGTCGGCTGCCCGCAGCGGCGCGGCTGCAGGGGCGCCCCCGTCAGACAGCTGGTCGGGTGTGGGCGCCGCGCGCGGTGTCAGGCCAGCCGGCGACGTACCGGCCGCCGCAGCCCCTGCGTCGTTCTCGGCGGCAAGCAGCTCAGCCAGTTTTGACAGCGTTGGCAGCTCCGACGGCAGCGTGTCCGGCTGCGACAGAAGAAAACTAAGCATCTGGGAAGAAACCGTCAAATGGAAACAAACAGACAGAGGCACAGGGACGAATGGATTCAACGCGCACGGCACGGAACAGATAAAAAAAAAACAGAATGCGTGTCCAATGTCTATTGGCTTGCTCACCACCCAAAGTGCGACAAGCAACGCGGAGAGTTATTTCCTTTTAGTGTTCAGTCTATAAGTGCTGCGGGGGTCCGTCAGCAACTGAGGGGTTTTTCTATGGTGTGTTGTTATTTGTTATTTGTACCTCCCCTCCTGCGCGCGTCCTACCTTAGGCCTTAAGGAGACGCACAGCGGAAAATATAAGACCGCGCTGCGTAGGAGAGGTGTGTTGGCACGAGCGATGGTGACAAAGTGGTAATATTTAAAAGAAGAAGAAGAGTTTTATCAAAGGGTAAAAACTGGATACGACAGGAACGCAGCAGGTACCACCTAATACCATCCAAAGAAAAAATGGGGAATAGTTAAAAAAAAAGGGGGGAAAGTGCTACAGCACACGCCACGAATAATTGCCACTGCTGTGAAGAAACGAGAGACGCTATTAGTATAATGATGAACAACGAGGCAGGAGCGAGAGGGCATTGTTCTTCACGGGAATTGTTGCCCATAGCGCGCGAAACTGCTCAGGGCACCCATCCCCGCCCATGATCAAACCGCCGCAACACCAGCGCATAATTAGGACGGTTATTAATTTTTTTTGAAGTTAAACATGCGCAGGGCGAGACGGTTAACAGAGGAGAGGAACACATGGCCAGGGAGAGAGAGAGGAGGGGGGGGGGGAGTCGTCCCCCCCCCCCCCACTGTCGAGGACTAGCCACTGTGGAGGGAATGACTGCGCAACCGTGCCAGTCTCTCCCCCGGCTAAAGCGTTTGCCTCACCTTTCCAGAAGAGCGCTTCTCCCCTTTCCTCTTCCTCAACGGACTCTTTTTTTCTTCACAAACCTGCTGATTTTGCTTTGTATTTGGGGAAGACACGAAAAGAACCTTCCAGGACACCGCGTGCGTTGCCTCTTCCACACCCTCTCCCCTTCCCCCTTTCCGCGGGAGGGCTAACACACGCGTCGATGAATATTTATATCGCGTGATGAGGAGGGTGCCGGCAAGCCGCGATGCGTTAGGCATTCAAGTTTGTGGTTTACTTAAATTTCGTTACAAATCTTCATTGTGGTCTTTGCACAGGAATCGATGCCCTTTGGAGGCGTTTTAGCGCCGTCTGCAGCGCAGTCGCCCGCCCACTCTCCCCCTGCTGCATCGCAAAACGATGCCGGGAGCATCATGCCCTGACGCGGCCCCTCTCCCCCTCTCCCCCACGTGTATCTCCCTCTGGTGTGCCACGAGCCCGCTGAGTGCCCTCCACCGCCCATTCTGCCAGAGGCGTGGGGACGAGCGGAGAGGCCCATAGCGACGGAACGGCACCGCAACGCGTATTCACGCGAAAGAGGGGAGCGATGATGCACATTATCCTGTGAATAGGTGTGGAGACACACGAGACACGGGAAAGGAGGGCGGGGAGAGGGAGGAGAGGGAAAACGCGCGCAGCAGCTCAGCTCGTGCCGGTTAGCAACGACATCAGGTGCTGTATGGACGACGGATCCGGCCCCGGCATCGGCGCCGGCGCCGGCGCGTAGGCCACCTCCGCGGGCGGCACGCTATACGCTGGCGCCTGCAGAGCAAAAGGTGGCGGCAGCGGCTCAGAAAAAGCAGTAATTGGAATCGCTGTTTGCTGCTGCTGCTGCTGCTGTTGTTGGTGGTGGGGGATGGCCTGCATGGGCAGCAGCGTGTCGAGCGGGGCGGCGCGGAAGGCGCCGAGGGGGTCCGCCGTCGGTGCACTAGCGAACGGCTGCTGCTGCGGTAAAAACCCGGCGGGGCTGTGGAGGCCGAGGTGGTGGGTGTAGCTAGCCGCATCGAACGCAGAGAGGTCCGGCTCCGCCTGCGGTGGATCGATGGAGGGGGCGGGCGGAAGGGCGGGGCTGTCGCCGCCGACGAGGCAGCGGAGCAAATCCTCGGGGAGGCGGCACACATCCTCCGCGGAGAGCACGTCGTCGGCGGCCCAGTCTATCCCCGCGACCGGCTGGAAGTCGGCCAACGCGTCGACGGCAGCGTCGTCGCTGACGCGGTGCCATAGGTACGCCGGAGCCACGTCCTCCGCCTCCTCCGCGACGTGCGGGGCGGCGCTGTCGGTGGCGACGGCGAATTGCAGCGCCGGCAGGTCGGGCGCCGATTGGCCGTCCTCCACCCCGCGCGGGGCCGGGGCGGCGTCGGAGACCGTCGCGGCGGCAGCTTCCTGCACCGGCGGCTTTGCCGGCGCGGCACCACCACCGCCTCCGCCCCGGCCACTCGTCTGCTGTTGCGGCGGCTGCTGCCTCTTCTCCTCGACGGCCCCCATAGCCGTTTGGAGATCGATGAAGCCCGCCCCACTACCGCCCGCGCGCTGCGCCGCTGACTTGGATGCACCCCACTGCGCCTGCGCGGGGAGGGCGCCGGTGGGGGCGCGGCGCCGACCGGCCGCCGGCGCCGCCCGCTGCTGCGCGATGCGGTCGCTCCACGAGACGCCGCCGGCCTTGGCGCTACTTGCCGCACTATCGCGGGACGGGGCGGGGCCCCCCGCCCGCTGCTGCTGCTGCTGAGGGGGAGGAGGAACCGGTGACTGCGCCCCACCAGCCGCCGCGGCGCCGTGCGACGGAGCCCTGCTGCCCCCCTCCCCCGCGGGAACGGAGGCGGCGGCGCCGAGGTACGAGTTGACGTGCGCAAAGGTGCAGGCAGCGGCGTTGTGGCAGCCGCCCGCGCGCCAGTTGTTGCACAGCCGCATCGTCGCGTCGAGCTTCCCGTCCCGGCGGAAGGCAAAGGCGTTATCGCTCCCCTGCGTGTGGCTAATTTCCGCGGCCGTCACGTGCACGACCTGCGACGGGGCGACCTGGACAGCGATGCGGTCCACGACACTCGTCGCCGGCAGCAGCCGCTTCGTCACGTCTACGCCGCGGCTCCGTGGCTTGTGCTTACCCATTAATGTGAGCGCGCGCTGACGCGTGGATAATTATAGTTAAGGTACCCGTCGCACTATGGATTCCTGCAGGGAGGAGGAAAAAAAGAGAGAAAACAGTGGGCGCGTCTCTTTTCTTTTTTTTTTGGGGGGGGGGAAGGGAGGGAGAGGCTCTTCTCCGTTTTTTTTTTAAATGTGCTTAGTTAATGATTGTTAGGAAAGAGGGGAAGGAAACGGGGACTGAAAAGTGTGTGTGTGTGTGTGTGCGGATGTACGAGTCAAGCGAGAGGGGGACCGACACACGAGAGAGATGGTATGGAATGGAAACCGGGGCGCACAGTTCTATGGACACTAAACCTATTCTTTTTTTTCCTTTTGGTGTATTTGTGTTGGTGGGTGTTTTATGACATGATACAGTAGTTGAGCGGATGCTAACATGAGTGGGCAACATAATGTCTAGAGAAAGCGACCTCCCTTGTGGTGCATGGGAAGTTCGAGAACCCTCTCGCCACATCAGCGTGTGCATACCGTGTCGACTGCGACGAGGGAGTCCCTCGCACAGGGTTTTTTCTTCTTCTTTATCGGAGTACCAGCAACAGAGGACGTGGCTGGGCGCATTGCCTGCCCCACGGGACCTGCCCACTCTCAATCGAAATGCCCCTATTTTTTTCCCCCTACTCGGGAGATGAGGGCTTTGCTCCTCGAGTGCCCTTCATAGTATCTACACCCCCTTCTTCTCCTCCACATGGATGAGGCCACTGTGCAGATCAGCGATTGCACCCTCAAAATAAATAAAAAGGAGCCCGGTGCATTTGCCCCTTGTTCATTTCCTTTTCTTGTTTGTATGCATATGTACGTGTGCTTAGTGTGTGTTTCCGCACCGGGCGCCGAAGCAGGACCCGGCACGGCTGGATAGGTATCACGGGATACACAAAGAGTGGAGGGGGGGGGGGGTAATGTGAAAAACAACTGTGTGTGCATAATGTCTGTAGATTGGTTTGG
>AUXJ01002306.1:0-14636 GCA_000482205.1 Herpetomonas muscarum
TATTATATATATATATATATATATATATATATAAGTGACACTACCTGCTCGTGAAGGCAGGGGCATTCTGTAGCATTTCAGTCTCGTCCTTGTCACTTCATGACATCCGTTACTGCTGCATCTGCCGTGACGGCAGGGGAGTCGTCACAGCACTGGCGGCACCGCCCGCAATCCATGGATTCCGGCAGCATGCACAACTCAGACGTGCATGACCGCGACGGGCATGAACGTTTTTCTGTCCCGGCAGGATCCATCTCCATTAGCGCGTCCACCCCTTCTCTCACCACTGTCGGTGGTAGGGACGGGAAGGCAGCAGACCAGCCGGTTGCTCTGGCTGCGATTGGAACAAAGGCACCTGTCGCTTTTCACACCTTTAGTTCCCAACTTGCGTCGGCAACGAGCACCATAGTTTTTTATCCGTTTGACGTGCTCAAGACACGATTCATGTCCCAAGACGGGACGGTGTGGCGTCAGCACAACGGCAAAACGTACCACTCCATTTATCATTCACTAGTCACAATCTCCAAGGAGGAAGGCGTTCGAACCATGTTCCGTGGGTGCACCGTCGCCGTGTGCGGCTCCGTAACGGCATGGGGGCTGTACATGTTCTTCTACCGCGAGCTGTGCAACTGGACGGAAGCGTCGTCTCTGCTGGGACGCAGTGGTCTTTCCATTACATCCAGCATGGCAGCCTCCCTCATCTCCAGTCCAATCTTCCTCCTGAAGTCACGCATGCAGCTTGAGGAAGCGACACTGAGCAGCAACTACCGCTCCTTTTGGAGTGCGCTGAAACACACTGTAGCGTCGGGTGGTGTTCGCTCGCTGTGGCGTGGTGTGTCATTACAGCTCATCCTCGTTTTCCCAAACGCTCTCGCCATTCCCATCTACGATACGTTGAAGTCTGCACTGCTGCAGTACCGTTTCGATCACAAGGATACGGAGCGTGACATGAACATTCTGGAGGTTTGTCTGTGTTCCACGACGACGAAAGTTCTCTTGCTGACACTGTCACATCCCCTTGTAATGATGAAGGTACGGCTGCAGGATCAGCGTTCGCGCGTGGGGAACATTCAGTACAGGTCCGTTGGACAAACACTGTTGACGGTTCTCAAGACCCAAGGGGTAAAAGGACTGTATCGCGGGTACACCACGGCGCTTATCCACTCCCTACCGCGCTCACTGTTGCACTACGTGATCTACGAGAAGACTTTGAATCTACTCTGTCACAAGTGGGATTACAGGCGCTGAGGGACAGTAGTGTGCAACAAGAGTGATCTTTGAGTGGTCGTGCTTGTTTTTTACGTATTTTTTCTGTTTTTCTTTCTCCCTTTACATGATTGCTTGTTCCCTCACCCTTAAGCGACAACTTAATTGTTTGACAGAGCGCGTTAGTAGCACGACACGAAAACAGGAGAACAATGTGTGTACACTATGACACTTTCTAAATAATAAATGTCTGTAACTCATAGGAGATTTCTGGTACCTCTCCCCCGGGTCTTGATCATATACTCTTGTGCGGGTAGACTGGAGGAATGTCAAAGCCGAAGGGTGCTTCCACAAAGTACTATACCTTTTGGTGGGGGGAGGGGCATATATTATTGTGTAGCGATGGTCACGCCTATGCACAGTCGCAAGCAAATATCTCCAATACGGGATCCAGGATGCTGTGTTCTGTTGCTTTCTATGTGCCTGCTATAGATATGGAACAAAATATTTTTACCCTGAACCCTCTCTCTATCTTCTCTCTGTGTTGTTATCTTCATGCCTTGGTGATTTAGCAGCAAAGCCGGCACCCAGACCTTTTGTACAGGGGACTAGGTGTCGCATTTATTTTTTTGAATCCCTGCTCATACTCTCTTTCTCCTCTCGTGTAGCTTCCTTCTTCTTAAAGAAAAGGATTACTAAGGCTACCAGTCCCGCAACACACTAAATCTGCTTCTCCGACAAACGTGAAATCAAAACGACATTGTGCATTGTACGTGAGGTCTGTGTTCCTGGAAGGTCCTGACGAGGCGAGTATTCGAAAGAATTGTAAATAATACTACTTCTAATGACGTCCGACGCAAGCAAGGAAAGCAAGGCACAGGAGGCGAAGCCGACGTCGCTGCAGCACACGTTGTCTTCCCAATGTGGCTCCGCCGTCAGTACGGTAATCCTCTACCCCATTGACGTGGTGCGAGTGCGGTTTATGTCTCAAGATGGCACGACGGTGCGTCAACACAGCGGTCAGACGTACCAATCCGTCGCAAAAACGTTCCGGATCATGTACAGGGACGAGGGCTTCCGTGTGTTTTTCAGCGGCTGCCACGTGGCCGTCTTTGGAACGGTATGTGCGTGGGGTGTCTACATGTATGTGTACCGCAATCTGTGCGCCTGGTACGCCTCCTGGAAAGCGGGGAGATCCAGCCACGCGAAAGAGGGTGGTGTGGCCGATTACTCTGAGAAACTGGATACTTTTCTGCAGCGCTTTGGCCTCTCCACATTCGGCAGCTGCGTGTCAGCGGTGGTGTGTAACCCCATTTGGCTGATGAAGACACGTATGCAAATCGAGGAGGCCTCCAAGGCAACGCTAAAGGAGCGGCACTTTCGTACCTTCCGCGGCGGTCTCGTCTACTCGGTCCAGACGAATGGGGTGCGTTCCCTCTGGCGCGGAACGTCGGCACAGGTCCTTCTTGGTGTCCCTAACGCACTCACACTTCCTCTTTACGACACCATGAAGACCTATCTGAAGTTGGCGACGGGGAAAAAGGAGCTTAGCGTGGTGGAGGTGTGTTCTTGCTCCGCGGTGACCAAGGTAATGGTGGCCACGGTCGCCCACCCCATCGCAGTCTTCAAGACCCGTCTCCAGGACCATCGGGCACGAATGGGTGAGGTCCAGTACTCCAGCTTTGCCCAGACGGTAAAAACAATCTGGGTCCGTGACGGTTTCAAGGGCATGTACCGCGGCTTTGTGCCAAGTCTCTACCAGAGTGTCCCACGGACCATCTTTACTTTCATATTTTACGAACAATTCCTCCAGTTTTTTAAGCGAACCCTTCCCGCTAGCTGAGCGACAGCGGGGTAGGAACGGTGGAGGGACTGCCATGCCATCATCGTATGGGCCCTCCCTCTATCAGTATCGACAGTGTCTCTTTTAGACACCATTATTCCTCCATAAATAAACACACACGGCCATACGAAAATGCCCACGCCGACGACTAATACAAAAGAAACACTTCAGCATTCATACTTGATCTATTGCAGATGAATTTCACTACACGCATACTGAGTTCTGTCTTGTCTCTCTGAAGAGGAAGGAGGGAGGGAAGGAGGTATCCCTGTACACGTACAGACCACAGTTGCCGGTTTACAACAACGGGCCAAGCGCTTTACTCTACGGAATATGATGCGTTCGCACTTCGCAAGTCGTCTATTACGTTCGACGCCAACCTACTCCTTTTCCTCACTTATGCCATTTGTCCATATATATTTTATTTTAATGTGTGATGACTCCAGTCATCCGTTTACACATTACCATTACTGTCGGAGTTCCGCCTTGTAATTGTTAAAGGCTATTTTTTCCCCCCTCGTTTAGATCCCACCAGCTCGACAAATTCACCGTAGCATACGAGAGCCCAACATCAATCACAATTCCTCTTCGTATCACATTTTTCTTTTCTAAAATATATTCTGTTCTACCACCCCATTCCCATTTTTTAGACGTTTTTTTTCGCTGGAGGGGTATTTTATTGGCTGATATACAGTTACGTATTGTCTCTCCATTGTGCCCTATATTAACCTCCCTTTCTTTCACCATCATAGAGCCTTCTTTACCATGTCCTCCCACCAAGACGAATCAACGTCTTCAAGTGGTAGCCGGAGCTTCCTGCAGCAAACGACATCCCAGAGGCTTCATGAACTAGAGCGTCTTCGCCGTCGGCGCGAGCTGCTGGAGCGTGCAAGCCGTCAGCCTCCTGCGATGCGGTTTGGGCTGGGCAGCCCGGCCAACAGTCGCTCCCCTGCGCCGCGGTCAGTGTCCCCAACGCCGCCACTGCCAACGAAGCCTCCTGTACCGTCGTTCGAGCGGAAGCAGAGCATACGTGGTGATATGAGCATGGAAGATTCCACGTCGACACCACCGCCGCAGCCCGCCGTCCAGCAGCCTCCCATGCGCTTCTCCATGTCCTACCGGCCAACACCGACGCCGTCCGCTATCGCGTTCACAGCGTCCATGCGGGCGCTGTCGGTCTCGCCAGCGCCACTGGAGGTCAACAAGGTGTGTAGTCGTGGGCGGTCCCAGTCAGAGAAGCGGAAGCGCCAGCGGAGCTCGGGGCGGTCGTCGCCGACGCCTTCGCCGCGTCATCAGTCCGAAGAAGCGACGGCAGAGGACTCCTCCAGCACCCCGCGCGGGCGTCCGAATGTCAGAGATATCCCTGTCTCAATCTTCCTTCCCAAGAAGCACGGCTCTGCTACGCCCGCGAAGGTCGCCAGAGAGGAGTCCACCGCGAGCTCTCCTAAGCAACGCGCTGGAAGTGCCAGGTCACGGGAGTCCAACCCCCAGTCACCATTGAAGGGAGACGATAACTTTGATGTCGAACAAGTCAACGGGATGAACACCGACGCCGAGGTTACCACTGCTTCCAACGTTGCTGCAAGCAAGACTGGTGAGACACATGCCTCACAGACGCCTGTAAGAGTGAGCAATGTCCCACCCACAGCAAAGGAGACGCCCACGCCGAAGAACACCTTCCCACTGCCACAATACTCGCCATCGCAGGCGGCTTTGCCGCGCATGTCCGTATTGGCTGTAACACCAGTTCAGTCGTCCCTCATGACAGATGGGTCCTCTAACGAGGCGGGAGGGACAAACGAGTTTCCTACACCGCGGCCGCTTATCCAGCGTATCTCAGCCTCTGGGCTCCCGCTCCCACCTCCACCCGTACCGACGACAACGTCGAGCACGCCCGCTCGTAATGTGGCTGACACCAATGAGACGACACATCACACTGCAAGCTGCGCGTTCAGCAACGGTAAGCCGTCCTCGCAGAAGGGCTCTCAGTCACCAGCGCCGGTGCCACAAGGTGAGTCCTCACCAGTGCCGCCTGCCGACAGGGAAGCAGAAGGCACACAGCGGCGCAAGACTGGTTCTCCCGCTCCAACGACTCAAAACCTTATCGAGAGTGTGATGGCTGCCGCCTCAACTGAGAAGCGCCCGTGTGGGTGCGATCGACCGACGGTCTCCCCCCGTGGAGGACCGCTTCGGCGCCCCAGTCGAACGGACTCCCCACCACCAACCCCTGTCAATCTCGAGGATGAGCTACGTCAGCACCGACAAGACCGTCAGGATGGACGTCCGACACCTGCTTCGCTGGTTGATTCCAAGTCGGCGTCGACCAACGCCGCGCTTGTGCCCCCGCAGGCGAGCTCTCCGTCCCCGTGGCCGACAACTGACAACATTGTTCAGAGCATTGCCGTTTCCGCGGACAAGCGGCGCGCTCGTGAAAGGGATGCTGTGGCGAAGGACGGAAGCAGCGAGGCCCCTGCGTCGGATACAGCGGATGAGACTGTTACGCGCAGTGAGCCCTCTACGCCGGCGGACAAGCGCGACAAGACACCGTCGCCGAGCCTGACTCCGCGGCACATCATCGAAAGCGTTCTTGCCAGTGCAGAAAAGGGGAAGCGCAAGGAGGAGGCCGTCTCCCGTGCCGACACCACCAGCAGCGCTGGCTCCCCGGCACTGACGGATGCCGAAATCTCGACAAGCGTCCTCGTTGCGGCGGCAAAGCTACGTGCCGGGCGTCCCACTCGGGTCGACCGGGCCCCGGTGAAGACGGACACTGGTAGCAGCGCCCCTCACGACACCTACTCGCCAGTAAACCTCGACAGCGCTTCCCCTATCCCGACAACAGAACAGCTACTCGACAGTTTGGCAGTCACGGCCGAAAAGAAGCACGACCGGTCCGACGAGCCGACGGTGGAGCGCCAGGACAGGGGCGACGATGTTATTGGTGAGCGTCAGCAGGAGGCTGCCGCGAACGACTTTGATCGCGCACAGACGCCGTCGCCGGTCCCAACTTCTGAGCACGTGGAGGCGAGCGTGTTGGCCTCGGCAGACAAGCGTCAGCGTCGTCCGGCCTCCGTCCCAGCGTCAAAGTCACCCCCACGCGTGTCGACATCCGGGGCAACCTTGGCGTCGACGCTAGGTATTCTTGCCCCACCCCCGGCTTTTCCGACCCGTTCTATCGCGGCCGACAACGCGAGTGTATCCTCGGCAGGGTCGCCAATGCTGACAGCGGATCACATTGACGCGAGCGTGCGCCGCCTGGTCGACGGCGAGGCCATGCAGGCAGGCCGCTCCCATGCACAGGCTCAGCCGAAGAGGAACTTTTCGGTTACCGGTGGTGTGTCAAACAATGACTCTAAGAGTATTCATCGCCTTTCCCCCCTGAGTTCGGGGAGTCCCCTCTACCCCTCCCCGCTTCTGACCGCCACGCACATCAAGGAGAGCATGAATGTCATCGCGGACGCCGCGGCGGACGGCCACAACCGACGCTCCGGTGCAGTGCCTCCCGCGCGGAAGCAGGCGACGCCACCGCCGATCGTCGCAAGAGACGAAAACGAGGAAGTCGCTGAAGCGGTGGAGAACACATTTTCAAACCGTGCTTCAAAGGGTGATGAGGAGGAGACGGGTGTGAGCGATACCGTCGACGTGAGTGCAATTCCACCACAGCCACCGCACGACTCGCAGTCCATTTCAGACGTGTGCGCTGACTCGGACATGTTCAAGGACTGCGTGAGTGCTGGCCCAACCCCTGCACTCCCGCACATCCCCCCCGAGTTCCTTGCCCTACAGAAGGAAGTGAAGGCTATTTCCGAAGGCCGCAGTCGGGCAAGCCGGTCCACAACTCCCATCCCGCCTCGCAATACGTCGACGAGTGTCCCGCCTACGGCACCTAAAGGAGCTCCGAGGGCAACAGAAGACTTCGTCGCGGCGTCGGCTGCGATCGTGGACAAGACCCTACTCGAAGCCTCCGCGACCCCCGCTGACGCAGACGCGCTGGAGGCACCAGAGGCGATAGCTGCTGGTCGTCGTAGCAGCATGGTGCTGGTGGCTGTGGGTGGTACGGGTCAGACATCGTACCCAGCTCTCATCCAGGAGCCCCACATGCCTATGCCGGAGGCGACCAGCGCCTCGAGGACGCCACCGCCACCGCCTATTTCTATCCCTCGCACGCCGACACCACCGCCGCCAACAAAAACTGCCACTGCGGCAACTACTGTTGTTACCAAAGAGCCCGCGCGCAAGATGGTGGATCGCGATGTGCAAACCCCAGCCTCTCCCACACCGTTATCTGCAGTCGGGGCCTGTGAGAAGGCCGCGACCTCGTCGGGACGTGGGCCCATGCTGCCAGACAGCCACTATGAGCAGGGACTATCGCCACTTCCACGACCGGTTACTCTGAGCTCGCAGGTTGGCGGGTCTTGCCTGCCGTCGTCGCGCCCGCAAGCGGCCAGTACGCGTGCTGGGACTGGTGACCGCCTACAGCAGTCGGCCCCTTTCCACCCGTCTCAGTCGAACGCACCCAGCAGCAAGTCCGCCTCATCGGCTGTGATTGACGGGCCGACACCTGTCCATCGCGCAATCCAGTCGAGGAGTGAGGCGACTTCGGCTCCGCCACCTCCGCCGCCGATTTCGGTGTCTCCGCGGGAAGGCAGGTCCACCCCCTTCCCCCGGGGATCTGTGCTTGTTGATGAGCAGACCAGCAGTGACACATCGGCAAGGCCAAGTGGCGAGGAGAGTGGTCGTGGGGGTCGGGGCTCCGTGCGGCTATGGTCTGATAGGGACGGGGGCCGGACATTTACTATCTCACCTCAGGGCAACGCTGTCATCGTGACGGAACACGATGGAGAACATCAGAGCACTGCGTCCCCGTCATCTGGGAAGAAGCGGGGGCGGATGGTGGAGGAGGTTGTTACGCCTCAGCAGGCAACACCCATCCCATCGCAAAAGACAGCGACGACGCCGGTTTCTAACACTACTGCATCATCGACACCCCTTTCCGGTACCCGCCGCAGCGGTGGGGGCGGCCGTCGCAGCACCGTCGAGAAGTTGCTCGCGATGCTCCCCGAGGATACGCAAGAGGAGCTGCGTGGATCAATGGAACTTTCCCAGAGAGATAACATGAGTAGGCGCGACAGTGGGGCCTTGAGCACGCAGGATAGCCGTATTTCCCATGATGGCGATGAGGTATCCACCCCTGAGACTGAAACAGCACCAGAGGATGGCCGGGGTTCGACCGGAGCCGATGCGTGGTCTGACTTGTCGGAGAGCGGTACGGTTGGATCAATCGCGGAGCGTGTCGGGCGGCGTCCGCGCAAGGCGTACTATGACTATGACTACTACCTCAAGTACGTCACGGACCTCAACCGATCCAGCGCAAAGAAGGTACGCAACAACGCGGCCAAGCGAATGCACCAGAAGGTTCTCAAGGACGTGGAAAGTGGGAGAGATACGGCGGATACTTCCCCCGTCTCGGCAGCAGGGAAGAATTCACCGCGTGCGCCACCACGGGAGGAGGCCTTGGGTGTAGAGTCGTCATCGACGTCAGAGCCCAGCAGGAAGAAGGTTCGCGCAGAGAGAGAGTCCCGTGTGACTGGTCGGCTCTCGGGGAGCGCCTCCGGTACCACTCCTCTGGCTGACATTGAGGTGTCCCCGTTGACCGAGTCCTCTAGCGATTCCCGCAGCGGACGTGCCTCGGGTGGGAAACGGAAGTTGAGCGTCACTACGCGTCTCTCCGCCGAGCTGAGCAAGGCCATTTTTGACGCCTCCCCTGCGGAACAGTCGCCGGCACGCAGCGAGGCGACGACAGAGACAGCTACGACCCCCTCCACCACGGTAGCCTCCACGAGGTCCTCACAGACGGCTGTGACAGCGAAGGGGCAAAAGAAGGCGAAGATGGTCGGTGTGGCTGCCAAGACGACCCTCACAAAGAAGCAGGCAAAGCGAGCTCGCCGTAAGCAGATGCGAGAGGAAGGGAGGCTCTTGTCTAATTCGACTGGCAGTGCAGAGGAAAGCGAGGACACCCAGAGCGAGAGAACGCCGATTCTATCCGCCATCTCGACTCCAAGTGCTCGAGGGACTGGCACGCGAGCATCACCCCCTTCGTCGACTAAGAAGAAGACGCAGGGCGGAAAGAAGAACAAGGTTGCCAAGTCAAAGAAGGCAAAGGCTAAGAAGGCGGTGAAAGAGACACCTGCTGCTGCCGCCGCCGAAACGGTGTCCGGCAAGAAAAAGAAGAAGGCACAGGCTCTTCTGAAAAAGGAAGCGCTGAAGAGGAAGAAGAAATCATCATAGAGTAGACCCTGTTCCTGGCGCCTTTTTTTCGTATTTTTTTTTGTGTGCTGATCCGTTTTTGAAGAACCTATATCACCCCTCTTGTTAGCGCAGCTATCAATCCTGATTGCCCACCCCTGACATTACATCACCCGATTCCAGAATGACCTCCACAGCACATATATAAATAGAAATCTATATGTGGTTACTCTCACTCATGGGGTAGCACTGCGTAGCTGTTCTCTGCAAACCAACGTCACCTATCAGCTTGCTCATATTGTTTCACTTCACTTTTACACCCAGACAAGACTGTCCTACTTGATTTCTAGAGAATTCTGGTGGACACCCTATTTAGAATATTTCACCACGTCGTTTCTGTTGGCCATTTCGAAACAAGAAAAAAGATCATCTCTCACTGTATGTATAAAAACCACGGCGACTTTTCTGGTTCTGTCTGGATAATGTTGCGGAACGCAGTTTTAGGACGATAAATGTGGTACATCCTGGCACGACGTCACCAGCCTTTACTGTTGTACTATTGACGACAATAGCAGGGTGTTGAGGACTAGTCAGCCGTGGGGTTTATTTCCGATATTGTGTGCGTGAATCGGTTCACTTTCAACACAAGAGTCATACTCCTCGATGTCTGGGCGAATAAACTATTGTATGTATGATTCCCTCTATATCATTGGTATTCACTGGCTGTGCAACTTCCTATCTCAAATAATAAATTATCAACTCCACGATACGGACAATATTTTCACATTCTTTGAATCCTGTAAAGCGGATTTCTTGACATAGGGATATACCTGTAGACTTGTACAGAGGCGCTATCGTGTCATTTCTGTGTGTGTATCGTTGTGGTGTTACGCCCCTTTTTGAAGCACCATTTGTTTATTCACATATTAGCAACTATTCCCACGGTCCTGACGGATGTTTCGCTGGAGGCGCGTTCCCCTGAGGACTGGTGTCGCGTCAGCGACGCCGGTATTGCAATGGTGTGGTCGGTCAGTCTCCTCTTTTGGCGAGCAGCCGGGTAATAAAGCGGCGACGATGCAATTTGGCATCGACCCTGCCAAGCTTGATTTAAAGCTGGACTTGGGGTCCATGGATTTCAACCAAGTCGCCGCAGCGACGATGGATGCAATGAACAAGGATCGCTCCCAAGGGCGTGTCCAGGGTCGTGTGCTCCCCTCTGTCCCAGAGGCCGGTGGTGAGGCGTCGGAGGAGGGGGCAGGACATATGGGCAATGTGCCTGATGCTGAGATTGCAGATCCTCAGTATCCCCCACGCCAGGCTACACCTTACCACAGCGATGGGGCGCCGTCGCCGCGTACAGTTCGTGGCATCGTCGGGGCGGGTGACGTGCACGACGCGAATACACCTGCCGCTGCCTACGCCCAGCGCCGGGCAGAGCAGCAACAACAGCAGGACGGACGCGGTGCGTGGCAGGAAAGAGACGGTCGACACGGCGGTTGGGAGGCTGGCGGCAACCGTCGCAGTCCCGGAGTTCGCTACACGCTGATGGACACGCTGCGGGACTGTGCCATGAGTGGGAACTGGCTACGTGCGTACAAGCAGTTCGAGGGAGCAGTGGAAAAGGCCCATACGATGGTTGTCTCTGCGCCGAAGGGTGGCACGTCTAGCGCTAATGCCAGTATTCCCGCAGGGGAGTCTAATGATCAGCGCGGTGGGACCGCTAGCCGCGGCGAGACCTCTTCACCATCCATCAACCCCTCGAAGGAAGCTGAGCTCTTTAGGACGCTGACCAAGCTGAGTGCAGCGCTCCCCCCTCGCCCCAGCTCCCCGCTTGACCGCTCCTCCAACGTGGCGCGTCGGAAAGCGATGGACAACATGGTGGGCATTATGCGGTGGGGCGGGGGCCACTACTACATCCTCATGAAGATGCTCCTCGACGCCGAGCGAATCGATGAGGCACGGCGGGTGTGGACAGTCATGAAGGACATTGGCTTCGTTCGCTACCAGATGGAAGAGCGGACGTTTAACGCACTAGTTGGGTTAATGCGACGCACGGCACGGATGGAGGGGAGCGCGGAGCAGATGGTGACTCCCATTGTTGCCGCCAATAGAGTGGTGGAACAACTTGAGAAGGACAAGGCCTTCAAACGACAGGTCATCCTCGAGTTGGAGGCCATCTCACGTGAACAGGGCATCCACCTCCGCGGCGCGAACTCGCGAACCGCAACGATTGCGCGGATTGCGCAGGCGATGCACGACCAGGAAACGCCAGCGGGACATCAAGCGGAAGGGTTGGCGGAACCTGATGTGAGGACGCGTTCCTCTGTTGACTCTGGCACTGCTCAACAAGAGCTGCGTGTGGGCGATTTCAATGGTCTTCTTCGCATGTCACAGAGCCATGAAGGGACACTGCGGATTCTTTCCATGATGGAGAAGCTAGGTGTGGAGAAGGATTCGCAGACGTACGCCAACATCATCGCCGCCCATAAGAACCCGAGGTACCTGGTGGAAGGTGCCACAGTGGAGGAGATCGAGCTGAACACACCAACATCCACAACTGCCAGCATTCGGGACGAAGATGGCGAGGAGTTGGTTCCGCCGTCGGCATCCCATCCTACGGGGAGTGCATTAACCGAAGAGAGCAAAATGGCTTATGAGGCATACAAGGACAAGCGTATCCTCAGCGCCCGACAGTGGTTCGACATGGTTCCCGCTGCTGACCGAACGGCCAACCTGTTCAACGAGATGTTGTACTTGCTCCGAGCCAACTCCTCTACCGCCCAGTTTGACGAGATGCTGACGCAGTTCAGAGGTAACGCAATCCGGACGGAGGACCAGTGGGACAGCGTCGAGAAGGCCAATCAGTCGCACCGACAGGAGGTGGCAGCATTGGCAGCCGGCGACGAGGACCCCAGTGGCACTAGCGCTGAGGCAGCACTCTCGTCTAGCAGTAAAGCAACAGTACCTGTTATTCTTGCAGCAAGTTGGTCGGTTCCCCCCAACGGCCGGACCTACGAGCTTCTCATTCGTCGGTGCCGGTATCGCTACGACTGGCAAGGCATGTGGGAACTGTTTGAAGAGATGCGCGATAGCAACACTCGTGGGACGTCCAAGCTGTACCAGCTTTTGATGGACACAGCAAAGATGCACCCACCTGCATCAGTGAATCGTCGCGGGGACATCTCTGCTTTCATTATGGAACTGTACAGCGAGATGCGCCGCAACAAGGTGGACGTGAGCTCGGTGAACTCCACACTGAACTTGGTCAACGCCTGGAGCGATACCCGCCGCAAGCGCCGTCGCTGGTTGTGATGCCTGTAATTAATAGTCACGTGGAACAGAGGCGAGGTGCGGACAAGGCCGGTATAGCTGGACGTTGAAGGGGGGAGGGGGGGGGGGGTTGCACCGCCTCCCCCACGTTAACCCCATTTCCACTGGGCGTGAAGTAGCTGGTGATCACAAGTCACGTATCTTCACGCATGAGGAAAACACGTAGTGCATCCTCACTTGGTCCCTGTCCAATTGAAAAGAAATCACCCGTGGTTCGTTAGTACCATCGTCGCTTCAATTAGGAGGCCTCCTGTCAAGCACTGCAAAATGTTAAATCCGTTGGGGTAGCTGCAGCGACGGGCTATTGTAAATGTAATTCAAACGTCGTTGTCCCCCACCCCCTGCTAGTCCCGCATTGTGGAACTCGGTTTGCTATCACAGGGAGAGTACCATGTTATGGACCTTGATTACCAATGCTCATTTGGCATGGATGCCTAATGCCAAATTACCAACGCGTGAAGAGCTCCACCCTGACGGTTATGCTTTTGAGTAGCAAATTCATATAATACATCGTAGCAAGATCATATAGTGGTGCCGAAGTGTACATCGTCAACCATTCCACCCTTTTTTGTCGGAACAACACCATGGCTGCTGATCCTAAGCAACTCAATCTGGACACCACCGTGTGGCCCCAGTACTACTTTTGCACGATCCGCAACATTCCTCTTCCCATGCAGGCGCCGCAGCTAGTGGAGTTCATTGTTCCGCAGGAATCGTCGGAGGCGGTGCGAGGTCTCTCTGCCCTTGGAAGGCAGATTGTGCTGCATCAGCTCTACACGTACAAGGAGCCCCTGGAGACCAAGTTTGGCTACTTTACCTTCTTCCTCAAGACCAGTGAAGAGTCAGACAAAAGCGAGGACGCGAAGGCAAAGGCCCACGCGCTTGTGCGCCAGTGGATCACCTCGGAGCTGCCACTGCGACTGACAGAGGTGAAGATGGTCATCGCTCTTGGTCAGCCGCCGGAGTGCTACCACTCCGAGCCGTTTTTGCAGGCCTACCGCGAGCAGTGCTCCCTAGCCAAGAAGGCGGTCTCACCGGACCCGCGCAAGATCGAGACGTTTGTGGTGTCCCGTCTCAAGTTCAACGAGGCAGGTGCGAATGCCCGGGCGAACCCGGTCTGGGCGACGGAGGGAGAGCCCTTCCAGTCCAGCAGTGCCGCGCCTACCTCGTCCCACACGTGGTCACCCGTCGGCACCTTTGCCACCTCGACTTTAACCCCGCTGGAGTTGATGTGGCTAAAGAAGAACACCGTCGGATTTCCTGCCGTCAGCATTACGAACGGAGATGTCAAAACCGCGCACGTCGAGGGCGACCTGCTTGAGCGCTTTTTTCAAAAGCACCTCTCCCCACTCATCACCGTCTCCAAGTAGGTGTTTCAGGTAACTGAACACACGCTCGTACGGTCGATAAATAGTGGTCTAAAAAGTAACAAAACTCACGATTGCTCTTTTCTTGTGTAAGTGGTGAAGTATTTCAGTCAGGGTAAAGGGGCGGTCGTGTCTGCTGTAGCCTCACCTGGCCCGTAACTAACCGTTGCAGAACCGTCGCAAAGAGCTTTCCGTACAAACGCACAATGTGTTTCCTGTTATACATAATAGCACCTAAACAATGGAAAGCTTTCTCCTCTCTCAAAAGCAGAAAAATAGCATGTATTGTCTCTACTGTGCCGTTATTATATGCGTGGGGTTACTAGCATGGAGGCATATTAACGTCTAGACCTTATCTATATGCTATCACTGAAGGTCTCTCATTTTTTTTTTATCTTTCACTTGATGATCACTTCTAATCTCCCCTTCCCTGCTCTACTTCTTTCTTCGATCTTGATAATGAACCGATAGATTTTTTTTTGGTTTGTTTGCTTCTTCACTTATTTTCCTTTGTGTGATCGCTAAATCTTGCTGCGCTACATTAGCCTACTGGTTAATACGTATACAACTTTATAGCACGTTGATAGACTATCTGCTGTTCACGTTCAACAGCTCCATAGTTCCCAGTCCAGGTTTGTACGCAGCAC
>AUXJ01002312.1:0-20083 GCA_000482205.1 Herpetomonas muscarum
TTCTCTCTCTCTCTCTATATATATATATATAGTTATTTATTGAGTGTCCGGCATCTCGGACCCCACTTTATTGGATTATTTTCACGTAAAAGGGGAATAATAAAGTATACAAGTGTCTATCTACACTTTCCTATCTTTCTTATTTCCTTCACCATCGTCTGAAGCAGGTGCGCGACCAAGAGGTGCGGTCGGCGTGCTTCACGTATATACATACTGTGTGTGTGTCTGTGTGTCTGTGAAGCGTGAAGTGAGTACATACTTTCCACTCGTTGCAGTGCCGTCTGCCATCTCAATCTACCGAAACAGCGCGAAACGGCAACTGTGTCCCCACGCGCGCTGCTGACCACACACACAGGCAGAGCGCCAATGAACGATCCACACAACAGAGGGAGGGGGGCCTATGGACGAGGGAGGGAGGGCGGTGGCGCCGCGGCTGCCCAGCCGCCGGGCCCGTTGTCCTCCTCGGTGATCCTCCTCGGCCCTAAACGCGCCACTCTCCAGCCGTATTATGGACCCCCCGACTCCCTCTATATAGCCAAGTCAGATACCTACGCCGTGCTTCCGTACCAAGGTCCAGTGAATGTCAACGAGAAGAACGAGAACCACAGCCAGGACAGTGGGGATGGAAAGGTTGCTGTTATTGCCCCACAGCAAGACGATCAGCCGCCACAGTGCGACGGCAAAAGTGGCCCCACCGTCTACGAAATTGTCTGCGCGCGCCATCCACAAGCCATGGAGTGTGCGTTTCGCGACCGCGTCCGTTGGAAGGCGCAATTCGGGACGCAGATGGTCTACTTCAGCGGCCAACCTGGCCTTCCCCACGGCGATGTGGAGCGCTATTTCAAGATGCCCATTCCTGAGAGGGAGCTGATTCCGCTCATCAATGGTCCTAAGCGATCGACATTTTCTGCGAAGCACTTTTCCAGCCTGGAGGATGTCCGTTACCTCCTCCAGGAGAACCTGAACGTGCACCAGAACCCGGAGATCGATTTCATCCTCACCGTGCATGGGAAGGCCGTGGACGGGAAGCAAAGCGTGTACCGCCGCAAGACCGCAACGCGGGAGGACCTTCTCAGCCCAATCCCCTTTGAAGCGGAGGTCATCTGCGGTAAGGTGAAGTTGTCGAACTTGGTATTCATTCCCGATGCGGTGGAGGGGCACCGCGAGGAGGATCACGTGATGTTCCGCGTGCAGGTACTTAGCACTGATGTCGAGGTTGGTGAGAATCGCACGCTGCGCATCATGAAGGATGATGGCAATGACAACATTCGCGTCGAGTTCATGGACGGCAGCGCCGCGACGGTGATGTACGTGCGGCTGCAGGAACGCCACGTGTTCCACTACCGCGGTGCTAAAAATGATGAGGATGATTATGCAGACGTTGATGGGGGCGCAGAGAACGACAGTACCGGAGGCTGCAAGGGGAAAGAGAGGAGCCCCTTCATGATTTTTGTGACGAAAAACGAGGAGCAGGGCAAGAGCGTGGGGGCGAATCGCTCCAACATCAAGGTTGATCTGCACTGCACTGAAACGGGTTCGTCACCGCAGGACCGGCATCAACTGTGGCGGGACTACCTGGAGCTGTCAGAGAAGCTCGGTGACATCCTCGGCAGCGTCGGTAGCGAGGGCTACGACGAGCGGCGGCCACAGGAAACGAACCGCACGAAGCTCTGCAGCATCGAGGAGGACGGCGAAGCCTGCGCTGTTGCCCACTGCCCGTACCTCCACCGACGCACGGTGTGCATGGCCGACGTGGCCGGTTTGTGCAGCGCGGGGACGGCAGGAGCGGGTCCTTGCAACCGATGGCACGCCGTCAGCGAACTGAAGGAGTTGCTTCAGCTCCTGCCGCCAACCGACGACGCTGCGCGCGATGCACTGGACATACTGAATACCCCACTCCCCGAACAAGCCTTAAACGCCCTGTTGCCGTATTGCTCCGGCAATCTCTGCGTTGCGCTTTCCGCCCATCTCGACAAAATCCTCCAGGCCGTGGGCGGGAGCCACGGAGGGGGACTTGGCGACAGCGCCTCGATGACACTGGACATGGCGAGGATGCTCGGTTCCACTGATCTGGTGGGCACGCTGGAGGGGGGCGGGGCGTCAGGCTCGGAGCTGCTTCTGGAGCTGGTGGAACAATACTGTGCCACGCTTCGCACCGTCGAGGCAGCCACGCAGACAGAGCGTGTCCAGACGGATGTGATTATACGTGCATGTCGCCGTCTGAAGAACCCGCTCCCCCTGCTCGCCGCGCGCGAGAAGCTAACTGGGTTCTGCCAGGCCGTCTCCAGCGCCACACCAGACAAAACTCCCTACATGGTCCTCACCGCAGCAACCGGCAGTGGCAAATCCACGCAAGTGCCACAGTACTTTGCAGAGTGCGCGCGACTGGAGGCGTTGAAATTGAACACGCGTCAGCGTCTTGTGGTGTGCGTGGAACCGCGCTCGCTGGCCGCCGTCGCGCTCGCTGAGCGGGTGGCGAAGGAGTACGACGGCGACTACGCATCTGTTGGCATACACGTCAATGTCATTGCTGGCATGCGGAGTGTTGTGAAGACAGACTCGCTCCACATCTTGTACATAACGGAGCACGCGATGATCGACATGATTGGTCGACCTGAAAGTCCAATTAACCTGGACAAGGACGTGTACGCCATTATCCTCGACGAAGCTCACGAACGCACCGTTACCGGGGATATTCTCATTGGGTTGCTGAAGGGCAAGATGAAAGCGGAAAAGGCCGCGAAAGGGGTGTACCCCTTCCGCCTTGCTGTGTGCTCCGCGACGCTGCAGACGGAGCTCTTTGTGAGGTACCTCGACGACCCATGCACGCTGGCCGTGCCAGGCCGTACGCATCCTGTCCTTATCACTTACACTGACGAGGAGGCAGCGGCCTTCACCATGGGCGTCGCAGCGACGGAGGACGACCACAGAGACGCCGTCGCTGTCACAGTTGCCGCGGTTTCACGTCTCCTGAAGGAAGCAAGCCAAGGAGCCGGGAACGGCTTTCAGATCAATCCACACATCCTGGTTTTCCTGCCTGCTACCGAGGATGTCGAGACGGCTGTTGATGGCATGAACGCCATCGTTGCCCGGAACAAGCCTCGTACGCTGCCTCCAAACGCAGATTCCGACGCGAAATCAAGAGAAGAGAACGAGGAAAAAGACGACCCGTACAACTACGACGACAACGGCGAGCACGGTGGGGAGCCCAGCGGGTCTGATCCCGAAGAGGACGACAACGACACCAGCGAGTGTGATGAGGGGTTCTGGGAGCGCGTCAAGGTGTGCTCCGTCTCCGGTCGCCAGAGTGTTGATCTGCAGCGCAGTGCGCTGGCCAAGGCTGAGGAGGGCGTCGTCAAAGTTATTTTTGCCACCGCAGTTGCGGAAACTGCCGTGACGATCGACGGTGTGGGCACCGTCGTCGACAGCGGCCTCTCGCGCCGCACCGTCTACGACACGCGCAGTCGCGGCACCAAGCTCATGATCGCGCCTGTCACACAAAGCGGGGCGCAGCAGCGGTCGGGCCGTGCGGGGCGCACAGGCCCTGGCCACTGCATTCGGCTGTATACCCGGGCCATGTTCTCAGACATGGACGTAGACAAGCCCGCCGCGCTTCACACGCTCCCCCTGCACGGCGCCATCCTCCAGCTTGTCCGTCTTGGGCAGCCGGTGCACCAATTTGACTGGATGGAGGCCCCAACCAAGGACGCCGTAGCGGCGACGGTGACGGAGCTCCTCCATCACGGTGCTGTCCAACGCATCAGCGGCGATGACGGCGGCGTAGCACCTTCTCTGTCGATGACCCCGTTCGGTGCCCTTCTCACAAAGATGGATGGGCTGTCCGTCCCCCTCGGCAAACTAATCTTCACGGCTGCAAAGACACAGAGCATCGAATACCTTGCCGTCGCCTCGCTCGCTGCTTCCCTCGTGATGAACTCGTCGAAGGTGTTCTTCAGCCCCAAGGCGCAGTCCGGTGCCTTTGGAGCGATGCTGAAGTGTTCAGCGAAGAAGTACGAGGCGCAGGAACACGGTGATGTGGTGTGCATGGCCGCCCTC
Source organism: Herpetomonas muscarum (assembly GCA_000482205.1). Taxonomy (NCBI): domain Eukaryota; phylum Euglenozoa; class Kinetoplastea; order Trypanosomatida; family Trypanosomatidae; genus Herpetomonas; species Herpetomonas muscarum. The sequence continues at coordinate 4,057 of AUXJ01002312.1, forward strand.
GTCGCTGAGGCACTTTCCCTCCCACAGAACTCCTCCGGCACCAGCGCATCTCCAGCAGCTCCGCGTGGTAGCAACGACGACGGTGCCGACGACAAGGCTCGTGCGGACGCCCAAGACCCCTCACTGAGCGGCTCCGGGACGAAAAAGCCCGGCAACACCGCGGCGGCTAGGATCACAGTGGATGTCTTCTGCGAGGATCATTTCATCCGGCGTCGGGCGCTTTTCACAGTCCAGAACATGCAGCGGCTACTGTATCAACAGGCGGCGCGGGCGGCTTCGCTGTCAGAGGCCACGATAAATGCACATGCCACAGTGATATCAGAGGCGGTCGTCCTCGAGCACGCTGCCTCTCTCCGTCGCGACCTCGTTGACGCCTTGAGCCTTCAAGTAGCTTTCCGCAGAGAAAGCCAAGTCTCCTACAGCATTCTTGCCGCATCCCTTTTTGACTGCTTCATCGTGAATAAGAGCTTTCTCAAACGGTCTGCGGAACTGCCGCCCCGCGTGACGCGTACCACAAAGGAGCCCCAAGAGAACCCTCCACTGCAGCCGAAGACCCGCTTCGACGTTGCAGCGCTTCCCGAAGTGGTGGTGTTCTTTGACATGGTGTCATACTCTGCTGAGCAAATCACGTTTCTGTCTATGTGTACGCCTGTGCTTGAAGATGCGTGGCTTCCAGAGAGCGTCCGTGCCGCCCTTGCAGAGGAGCGCCTCCGTCAGCACATTGTCCGTCTCTTCCCTGTACCCTCCTTTCTTCTCCAGAGCTGGTTCTGTCCCCAGGTGTCCGCGTGGCTCTCGGTGGAAAAGCTAGACGGTCGATTTTGCCGCATTACACGCGATTTTGTGAAGAACTGCCTCGTCGTCCTTTGCGAGCGCGCAGATGAGGAGCGGGTCGCCACCGCGCTCGAGGGTGTTGTCGCTCACGACATCGCGTGCTGTCGCAGGACGGTCGTGGAGCTACCCGTAGTTGGCTCCTGCCGTGTGGCGTGTAGAGACGGCGGGAAAGATGTGTGTCTTCTCCGGAATGAAGCAGAGTTCGTGTCGTTGGAGGTCACAGGTGCTGTACATGCCGTGAACGACGAAGGTGACGCGGAGGCAGTCAAAGTTCCGTGGCCCCCTCAGCACGTCCAGTGTACAATTGAGGATTGGTGCGAGAGGCACGGCATCCTCGACCAGGACGATGGGATGGGAGGTGCCCCGAAGCACCAACCCCCTGTCAGGGTCGTCACCAGAAGCGTCAACGGCAGGAATATTGGCGATGTGGAGCACGGCGCCCGTTGGAGGGTACTCGTCACCTTTTCGGGGCCGAAAACAGCGAAGCTCTTCACCGACTCGTTCACAAGCGCGCCGGAGGAGGACCGGCCGCAGTGGGCTGTGCATCCACACATTGAGCACAGCCCGCAGGTGGCGCCGATGCAGGTCATGGAGTGCCGCAGCCATGTTACGGCGAGGATCTTCTTCCGTGACTTCGACCCGGAGATCCGCCGCGCACCCCGAGAAGCACCGCTGGCTGAGGTTCTGCACTTTTACAATGCCCTATGTGCGGCCATCCCCACTGGCATCACACGTGTCTTTGGCGGGGTCGACCGCGAGCGCGGGTGTGTGGAGCTGACGCTGCACCCGCCTAACGACAGGGCCGCGACAAAACTAGTGGAGTTATTGGAACGGATTCGAGACTGCAGTGCCCCGTACCCACACTGTCACCTATTCATCCGCGCAATGCACCGCGTGGTGCTCATTCTCCCCCGTGTCGTGAATCGGTATCTTCAGTTCCAAATTACACAATCAATCAAGCGGCGTCTTAACTTCAGGGAAGACTGTAGCTGCACAGCGTCCAGGATTGGGGACAAGCGCTTCATCATCATTGAGTGCAATCGTGCTGATCTCGTCAACAAGGCACTTGCGTACGGCAGACAATTAACCACAGTGCATACGTTTACAAGACTTGCGGAGGATGCCGTTGACAATGAAAATGCGGGGCGAGCACTTGCGTGGGAATCTCACCGTATCGTAGACAGCATGACGGAGCTGATGAACTCAATTCCCTTCGAAAATACCCCGATGCGCATTAGTCGATCGCAGATCGTATTCGACCCGATAGAGCGGTGCCTGTGTTTTATCGGCACTAAGGACGAAAGGAACGTCTTCGAGAAGCTCATCACATCCCCTCCGCATTTTAAGCGTCGTCTTTTCGCAGTGCGCCTCACACTGCGTCCTGGTCGGGACGCCTTCTTCGCCTCGCGCGACTGGATCGATAAGCAGAAGGTTGCGGCGAAGGAGCAGAAGGAGACGTTTTATGTCCGCCGTGAAAACGACACGATCATCCTCGTTGCCCGGAAGGAACTGATTGAAGAGGCGAAGACAAGTGCCACATTGGTGCAACTGTGGAGTGAGATCGATGGCAAGCAAAACGATACTGTGGGAGAGCTGCCTGAGTCAGCTGGCACACGACGCGTCTTTGACGGGCATCACAACGGAGCACCAATCGAAGATGCCGACACAGACGACACGACGAAAGATATCGGAATGGATTTAGAGGAGCTGTACGAGGATAGACAGGCCCTCTGTGGGCTTTGCTTCTCTCCCATGCATCCTAGCAACTACAGGCTGGCTTGTGGGCATCGCTTTTGCTTGCAGTGTATTTCTGGTGTTTTCAATTCAGACGGGGCCTGCCCAACGCTTCCCCTCAAGTGTTGCGCTGTGGGGTGTGGACGACCATGGACCGGGGAGGATCTCGCCCTCATCGCCCCTCACCGCAGCGCAGCACGTCTTTCCGAATACTTGCGTGATGATGCGCTGAAGGACATCGAGTCAATAACGAGTGTGAAAGTTGACGTCTGTCCGAATCACCTGTGCCTCGGTGTCCCCGCTGCTGTCGCCCCCGACAAACGCGTCTGTGGCGGGTGCGGAATGGAGTACTGCGTCATCTGTTCCACACGGACGGCCAAACTACAGCCCTGGCACGATGGAAAACGACACCTGCCTGGGACGTTCAACGCCAACTCGCACGTGGAGAAGCTTCCTCTCGTTCCCCAATGCCCCCGGTGCAAGGAGAAGTTCCTTGATTTTGATGGATGCTTCGCGTTGGAATGCTCCCAAGAACACCATTTCTGTGGTTTCTGCCTCAACGATTGTGCATCAAATGTATACGACCACCTCAAGATCTGTCCCAGGAACCCAGATCCACAAGTGATTTCCGCCCCAATGACAACGTTCTATGAGTGCCGTGCGGAGGACCTTTCTGAGGCGGTCAGCAAGCAACTCTTTGGGCGGGATGGCGACGACGCGGGCGCCATTGATTTTTTCCACTTGTCAGCGGCGCAAGTTCATGAGTACTTCCAGAACGTGTTCAAAAATATGTTGTCCGAATGGCCTGGGGACCAGATCCATGTGGTCTACAAGAAGGCACTGGAACTGGCGAGCAAAAACAAAGAGGTGCAGATGAATGCGGGTGATGCGGGGGCAGCATCCAACGAGGAGCACGAAATACCATGGACGCATGTGGGCAACATAGACCCCTCCCTCGTGGAGAGAGCGAAGCAAACGCTGGCCAAACTTCGAGAAAGCTTCCCCTCGCCGCTGCTTCGGTGCGAGGAACAGGGGTTCACTGTGGACCAGGTGTCCTTCAGAGAATGTCTTCAGATGTTCGACCGTGCTCTCCACACGGATATCATGGCGAGCTATATAGAGTGGATCAATGATCTGTGGGGCGTCCGTGAGCAGGATGCCATCGACGGTCTCAATCCCGAAGTGGTCCTCCAGCTATACGCGGACGCTCGCTACACTCGCAAGGCGATGCAAAGGGCGCTACTCCTAGGTCATGAGGAGTGCGCCCTCGCAGCACCATATCTGCTTCGTCTGTGGAACTCTCTGAAGCTCAAGGAAAAGGGCGGGGAAGAAACGTTTTTCCGCGTAGTGGAACGCGATCGTTCGTGGTCCAATGGCATGGTACGAATAGGCGACACACTCTGTTGGTGCGCCCCCACACTGGGGAAGGACTGCTCTTCCTCCGAGAAAGAGAAGCTCAAGTGTGGGAATGGGGTGGTGTACAAGATCACCTCTCGGAGGTACGCGGACGCCTTCGGTGACGGCGAGCACGTGTTGTTCCCGCCACACGCACGGTTTACGGTTACCGGTATATCTGGGAGATACGGTCTCGCCCTGTTTATTCACATGACGCAGGAAGACGACATTCTCCCTGAAGAACAGCGTCCTCCCACCATGGTACAGCGTACCTCTAGTGCTACTTGATGGAGCTTTTTGTTTACCGCGGCCGCAATTGTGGAGCAGATGATTTACACTTCGGTAAAGATAAAAGATGGCTTCTCTTCCTAGCCTCCGCTTTCAAAAAGGTACATCTTGGCTTTTTTATTCTTTCACGTACCTACAACACACTATGTTCGTTGTTGTTTTTTTAATCATTTCTATTGGGTTGAGCGTACGCAGCTGGTGTGATCTGATCGATCCCCCCCCCCCCCTCCCTCTCCTTTCCACACACACATACATCGCGCTGCGTGCAGACACGCGATTGTCTGCAGTGGCCTGGAGCCCCCAGGGAAACCACAAAATAGCAAACAAAAGTTGCAACGGTACGAGAAGCAGAAAGAGGAAGCGACTGAGATGTGCGTGATTCGAGGCTGGGGGAGTGCGTGCACGCGCTGCGGCAACAAGGCGGATGGTGCTCCCCTGCACACGGTCGCAGGCGGAGGAAGACAGGCCTGACGCTGACCCCAGTCATTGGAGATGGAGACGCGTGTGTGTGCGCGCGGATGTGTGACCAAAAGTATATTTTTTGGCGTTGTTCAATCAATATCTACGACTACTCTCTCTCTCTCTCTCTATCTCTCTTGCATTTTGTTTCTGCGTGGTGTCCAGTAACACACTGAAAAAAAAATAGCCTGGTAGTACAGAGAGGCACGCTGACCTGGTCGCTTTCTTTTTGTTTTGTCCCCCTAGACAGAACATACCCTTTTTTGTTGTTGTTGTGTGCGTGCGTGTGTGAGTGTGTATTCCGGTTTCCTTTTTGCAATGCTGTCCTCCAGTCGTGTGTTGCGCTCCGGCGGTGGTGTCAGCGACTTCCGTGCCTCACCGAAAGTGACTGATGCCTTCCAGCACGTCCTCCTCCGCAACCGGTGGGCATTTGATCACGTCGCCGTGGACGTGGGCTATCTGTGCGCCGTCGCCTCCCGCTTTACTCGCGACCTGATCGGCAGTGACCGCGACGCGGAGGCGGTGAAGATTGTCCACAAGCAGGTCCAGAACCAGGTGCTCCGGCGCCTCGGCGGGAACAAGAGCCTGGCACTCATGCTGGACGGCAGCGAGCCGCTGTGGAAGGTGCAGCACATGCGCATGTACCCCGGCAAGCGCTTCAGTGAGAAGTTCTACCGCAGCGCGGCGTCGCCGATGGTGTACCTCCTCGAGGAGCGCCTGCGCGGCGTCGGTCCTGACCTCCGCCCAGCCCCGATTGAGTTCATTCTTAGCGGCCCAGGGGTGCCGGGGCCGGCGGAAGGCAAGATGTCATCTTGGATGCTCGACCTCGCGACCCGCGTCCCGCACCGCGCCGTCAACCCCGCCAGCGCGGCGGCCATCACGCCGAATGACAGCATCTGCCTCGTTGGTCACACCGATCTCTTCCTCAACGTCCTTGGCGCAACCCCATTCCACAACATCACCGCCGTGACGTTTAATGCCGGGGAGGTCAAGTCGCTGTCCCTTCGAGACTGCATGGAGTGGCTGCGGCTGGGCGACCTCCTCGACAATGACTCGCTCGCCAGCGCCGCAGCGAACCCAACTGAGGCCAATGTAAAGCAGCAAAAGCTCGCAGCGGTGCGGACGGATATTGTGCTGCTGTATCTCATGTCCAGTGGAACGACCACCACCAACCTCCCCGCCTTCGGCGTCAACTTCACCGACCTCATGGACGCCTACCTCGCCGAACTGGAGAGCTTCGCGCCGGCCACGATCACCACCGCCAGCGGCGCCAAGTACTTCTCCGGCCTGCTGTTCGACGAGCACCCCCTCACAACCGCAGCAGGCGGGGGGGCCTCCTCGTCGCTGCCGTCGATGCGGCTGAAACCCGAGGCCCTCGCACGCGTGCTGACGCGGGCCGCAAAACGCCCCATCACCTACCCCTCCCGAAACTGCCAAAAGTCCGTGGAGTACGTGGAGGTGCTGCTTCAGACGCACGCGATGCTCACCTGCGGAAGCGTGCAAAACAACCAGTGGGTGCCCGACGAGGCGGCAGAAAATGTGCCGGAGAAGGCCCCCAAGATCCCTCTTGACCAGTTCATTGGCCACCTCCGTGCAGCAGCAGCAGCAGGAGCTGGGCCGGACGGTGGCCCTGTGTACATTGTGCCTAGTCGCAGTAGGAGCTTCGCGCTTACCGGGCTCGAGTCGCTCCTGCTGACCTCTCCCGAGGCGGACATTATCGACCAGGTCGTCCCGATGTACGCCCGCGGCCACACACTGCCGGAGGGGGTTGCGAAGAGCATCGTCGACACGCGGAACATCTTCACCGCGCTGGAGCAGTCCCGTGCCGCCCTCAGCGGCCTCGTCGCGAGCGCGCCGTCGCACCCTGCGGCGGTTCATGCCCCCACGCACTACCTGGCACGAACCGCCGGCGCCCGCGGTCCGCCGCCTGGCTGGACGTACCTGAGCGTTAACATGGGCCTCAAGGCCGAGGCGATGAACATCCGCTACAGCCTCAACGCCTCCGACACGGCGATGCTGCGGGAGGCCACCTCCGCGGCCAGCAGCGGCCTCAGCAAGAGGAACCACCTGCACGTGTTCGCAGCCGCAGGTGGGGAGTGGGTAGAGGTGCCGTGCGACCGCGTCGGCTCCATTGGAGAGGGTAGCACCGCTGAGACGGACAAGACGGCGATGGACGACAGCAGTCCTTCAGCAGCAGCAGAAACGGCGGTAGTGTCAACTCTGCGTGTGTTAACGTGGAACACGCAGTTCGATCGCCACAGCGGCGAGCGCACCCCCCTGGGGCGCGAGGGAATTGACTGGTGCACGCGCACGCGGTTCCCCGCCCTCAGCAAGGTTCTCGAGGCCGCGGATGCCGACGTGATTGCGATGCAGGAGGTGGAGCCGGCCTGGTGCCGCTTCCTCGCCGCCCAGCCGTGGGTGCAGGCTGGCTACGCCATGTCCTGCCAGGAGGGCAGCCACGCCATCTCGCCCTGGGGCGTGCTGATGCTCGTTCGCCGCAGCTTGCCCATCACCGCATTCGACCACGCGAACGTGCCGGCCTTCTCCGGGCACACCAGCGCGATGCCCGAGGTTACCATTCCGCTTGGCCCCCACGCCCCGCCCGTCGTCATTGGGTCCATGCACCTTCTCGCCCCGTACAGCCAGAACAACGTCAACAACCGCGAGACGCAGCTCCACAACCTCGCCAAGCACCTCCGTGAGGCCGGCACCAAGACGAGCGCCGGCAGCACGGCCGCGCGCGTCGTGATGGGCGACTTCAACGACTCGCCCACCAAGTTTTTCCGCTTCCCAAGTGAACTGGGCTTCAAGGACGCCTGGGAATCGCTGCACCCGCGCTGCAATGATGTCCCACCACCTGTGTCGGCCACCGCCGACCCGGCAGGCCCCGAGGACGCGGAGGAGCGCGGCTACACCATCAACGGCGCGGCCAACCCGTACGCCGGGCGCATTATCGAGCCGGAGTTCTTCGGCCGCGCTGACCGTGTCATGTACGCGGCGAAGCACCTGCAGCCCGTCCACGCGGAACTGGTCGGCACGGCGCCGGTGCTGGAGGTGCTGCGGGAGGAGGGGGTGACAAATCTTGTGGAGCGGCCGCAGGAGGCGATTCCCGACTACCTGTTTCCCTCCGACCACTTTGGCGTCCTGGTCGAGTTCCAGGTCGTCTAGGTACACACAGACCGACCCCCCTCCTTCCCCTCCGGTTCGTTGCGTCGAGCGTTGGCTCCGCCCGAATATGTGCGTTTGGTTTTGGTTTCTTCTTTGGTTCCTGTTTTGCTACGTTGCCTTTACTCACAGACTCCGAATTTACCCTTCGACGTGTGACAGTACAGTCTCACTCTTCTCGCGCCACTATCCCCCCTTTTCCTCCCTCTCTCTCTCCCTCAGTCGTCCAGAAACGCACACGCGGGGCTTCAGAAGGACGGGACAAAGGTGGAGTAAAAGTCGGGGAGGTGAGTGATGGACAGAGGAGGCTTACCTCATACATCAGATCATTGTCCTAAGACACATTTAAAATATAAAAAAACATGTTTTTCGCCTTCCCAGTCTTCGAATGGGGTGCAGCAAGGCAGGGGGTATTACGGCCTCGTCTGGACTGTAACTGAGGAGCACCAATATGTGGTCCTTGGTATCTACGAATGCGTGCATGTGTTCTCGTGACGGCATCCGAGGAAGAAGAATCATTCATGCCGACTGGTGAGCACACACACACACGCGCGCGCGCGAATAGTCCCACTGCACGATGTGTGCCCCTAGCATGTTCACACGACACACTCCACAAACATACATCGTACGTCAAACGTTTTCACATTTTATTATACCACCCACAACAGCGTATCAAAGGTTAGCTCGCTGTGCATAGGCTGTGTTCTTTTTATCTCCCTCATCGGCACAGCTGAAGTAGCCGAAGACCAGTTACGGGAAGAACAGAAACCAAGAAGAAAGTGCATAGTAAGCAGAGTGCGTGTGTGGGTGTCTGTCTATAGTCAGAACAGGACACGGGATCATTGTCAAAAGTTGCATTAATTCTATCATGTCTTTTCGCTACACCAACAGCCTTGTCGGTGCGCTGAAGCACCGCCTCGCCCTCGAGTCCGCTCACCGCGAGATCGCCCGGCGCACGTTTATTGGGACCTGCAACGGGGTTGAGGTAACGTGCAGCGGCTATGGCAGCGTCCTTGGCATCCGTCTGCTAGACAAGGCCAGCTGGGCCCCGTTTTACGCGCGCGACGGCGCCACCGCCGTGTCGTCGGCCACTGCCGCCTCGGAGGAGGATGGGGCCGATGCAGCGACCAAGAAGCCAGCCACCGCAGCAGCCTCCTCGTCGTCGTCCGCGTCCCCAGCGTCGGGTCTCGACTACGGGAAGCTGTCCCAGAGCATCAAGACGGCGATCTGGGAGGCCAACCGACTCATCCGCGCCGCAAAGGAGGACGCCCACGCGCGCGCCGTTCTGCACAACCCGCAGATGCGCGCGAAGGGCAGTCTCCGCGACTGGTACGAGACAGACGCCACATCCATGCACCCCCGCCCTTTCGACGCGCTCAAGCAGGAGGCAGCGACGCCGTGGATGCAGGCCGTCCGCTTCGCCAAGGCCAATCCGGACAGCTTTCTCGGCGCCGCGCGCGATCCGGCATCCGGGCGGCGCGTGACTGTGCTGGAGGCGGCGGATTGCGACCCCGTCGCCATCCCCATCGGCGCCACCCACCCGCTGTACATCCCCAGCCTCACCCAGCTGGAGGAGGCCGCCAGCACCACAGCAGCGGCGCAGCCAACGGACGCCGTGACGGGGCGGCCAAACCTCAGCCGCGTCAGCAGCCGCGCCGTCTTGTCCGAGCAGCGGAAGGAGATGTCGCGCGATGAGGAGATCTTCTGGGAGCGCGTGGAGCTGATCCGGCGTGGGCAGATCGCCAGCATCCCCAACGCAGCAAACAAGCGCGGCTACGCGGACATGACCTCGACGGTGTCTGACGACGTGGTCGACAAGGTCGAGCTCAAGTTCACGCAGTAGTGGTGAACCGCGCAGAATTTCGTACCGCCCCACAGCTCATGCGCCCGCGTCATTGGGTCAGTGGTCTTTAGTTGTGGCATTTTTTGAGTCGTTTTTGTCGTTGTTGGCAATTTTTAAAAATGTTGATGCTCTGTCTTTCTTTCTTCATTTCTTCTCGAGAGTTGATGTTTGTGTATTTGTGTGTGCGCGCGCGCGGCACTCCTACTATCACAGTTCCTTAACAAGAAATCTTTAAGAACAAAACGACGCAGCTGAATCCACTAAGGACATGCTGGCCACGCTAACACCTGTCGATGTCCTTCTTCAGATAGACTGCCCGTGTATACAACGGCACTTTTTTTTGGATGTGCGTGTGTTTGGTAGACATCCGATGTGCTTCTGTATCCCTACCCAACACACACATACCACAGTGGTGTGTGGTAGGTGGGCTGATGGGCTTTGATGTGTCAATAATAATAATGAACCCACCCTACCCATTCTTCTCCTGTGCTCCCGCCCACACACCTTTTTTTAAAACCTCCCTTTTTTTTCTGCTGCGTGCGTGGTCTGTCTCTTCTCCGTACAGAGGGGTTGCTTGTAGTAGCAAAACACGCACACAAATATACACACACGGTTAATATCATTCTGCTCCGAGATACATATCGTGAAGAACTACAGCTGCGTCGCAACGGTAACGATAAACAGCTACAGGAAGCACGAAAGGGCCCTATTTTTTTGTCGCCGAAATATACCTTCCTACCACCCTTACTGGAGCGAACTGGCAGAAAACAGGAGGGATATAAAGGCAGCGAAACGTTCGCACATACACACACATTCAAAGGGCGTGCCGGAACAAGGAAGGATATAAACTAGGCGTCAAAATGTTCCGCAGGTCCGCAACGCGGCTGCTCTCCGTGGCGGCGACGAGCGTCCCATCGAACTTTGTGTCGCCCATCGAGATGGCCTTCTACTACCCCCGCTTCCAGCCGGTGAGCCACATCCGCGACATGGGCATCCCCGAGATCAAGGACGCCGTTGCGCTCCTGCAGGGGCCAGAGTCCACCATGGCCGGCTACACGCCGTCGAAGGACGACCCCACCATCTTTTTTGAGCAGAAGCGGTGGTCCACGTCGGCCGTTCGCTCTGGGATGAAGCGCGAGACAGTAGAGGAGTGTGCGGCGCGGCTGAAGAAGCGCGACAAGGGTCTTATGCTTCTGGAGCGCGGCGTTGACATTCTAGAGGGTCTCGGTGGCCCGGCCGCCGCCAACAAGGACATTGCGAACCTCGTGCGCCCCCTGTACGCCGCCCGGTTCGAGCTGCTCAACGGCGCCGAGCACCTCCCCCGTCCCGACTACGCGAAGCATGTGCACGTGCAGAAGACGATCCTGCGCGAGTCGGCGCGGCTGCTGTGGTATAACGACACGTGGGACAAGTCAGACGTGCAGCAGATCGACACGACGCTAGTACTCCTCGGGCACTTTGTGAAGGCCTTCGCCGCGCTGAACATGAAGTCGTTCAACGAGCCCCCGGTCGCACCGCCGAAGCCAAAGGCGGCCGCAATGAGTATCAAGTCGTCTGGTAAGGGAGGCGCTGCCTCCTCCTCCTCCTCCACAGCAGCGCCGGCTAAGAAGCTCTTCGACGGCAAGGGCTGGTCGATCCGGATCGTTGACGACAACGCGGCAGTGTCCGGCGGCGACGGGGCAGAGAAGGTTCTGACGCTGCAGGTGGTGATGGACCGCATCGACGAGGCCCTGCGCCTCGCTGCGGAGGCGCACCGCAAGTTCGGCGCCGAGGTGCAGGATCTGCGCTGGCACGAGCCGAAGCTGCTGCTGCTGAAGGGCCTGCTGACGATTCCGTTGACCGGCAACCTCGGCTTTGCCCATCGGTACATTGATCAGGCGAACCAGACCGTTCTCCGTATGAAGGAGCACCAGAACCCCCTCCTCGACGGCCTCAAGGACCGCGAGTTTGAGGTGGAGTTCGGGCTGTACAACCTGTGCCTCGCTGAGATCTCGGGCCGCATGTTCGACTGGATCCTCCCAGAGGGGGAGATGGACGCCGGGGTGATGCGGGCGTACGAGCACGCGGCGCAGTTCTACGCCGCGCCGTTTGACACCGCGCTGGACGCGGACGGCATCATGTCCGAGAAGCTGGCGCACGAGCGGGTGTTCGAGATTCAGGCGTACTGCAGCTGCCTCCTCAGCTACGCCACCTTCCTGTTGAACGCACCGCGGCCAAAGGCAACCTCCACCCGCGACAGCCCTGTCTTCCTGCCGAAGCAGATTTTTACCTTCAACCCACTGACGACGACGGCGACGGCATCGGACATGATCTACGCCGACATCGGAGACAAGATGAAGCTGTCGATTGAAGACTGCCGGAAGCGGACGGGGAACGCGCTGATGCGCAGTCTAGAGGCGAACCGCGCCATCTTCCCCGATCACAAGGACAACGCCCTCGCGTCGTGGACGCTGTGCGGGATGGCCTCCATGTACGCCGACACGCGGGACTATCTGTACGCGACAGGTCTGTTTGAAACCGCCCACAAGAACTTTGCCACGCTCTACGGGGAGACAAGCCTCGAGAACATTCTGCTGCAGCGCCTTCGGTATGAGTTCATGGCGGGTGTGGGGTCGGAGAAGGAGGCCAAGACAGCCTCGCATGAAGTTATCGGTCTGCTGAAGCAGATGGACCAGCTCCCCGGTGCGTCACCGTAACGGGGAATCCTGCAGGATTGCCGTCTGGTTGGGCCACACACACACCGCCCGTGTATGTCTCTCTTGAGGACGGACAGAGAGGTAAAGAGAGCGGGAAGAAGGTGATGACGAAGGATGCTGCACCCCTCTTTCTGTAAAGATGTGGGTGGGAACTCTCCCCTGATTTGTCTCCACTTGTGCTTCTCGCTGTTCCAACCCCTTCTGGATGGCTGGTCCTTCCTTCATCTGCTGTCCATTCAACGGTCCTCACACTATTCACATGTTGTTTTGTTTTATTTTTAAGTAAGTTTTGTTCTTCTGCGTTTCGTTACTTTTTTTTCCTTTTCTTTTCCTTTGCGATCTCTTCATCACGTATATGCGCTACACATAAACAGCTACTGGCACGAAGCCACCTTGTTCTCGGCGCCACACACCTTGAATATAAAATGTTGCGGGTGCAAACTTTTCTTTCCCCCTTTTCGTCGGTGTAACAGCTCGTGCGCACACACACACACACACACACACACACACCATGATTGGATGGGGCGGAAAAGAAATTCAATATGAAACGAAGGTGCCCCTTGACCGCGAAGAGTCCTATACACGCACCTGTGTCCGCTGACACACAACATAATATAAAAGGACGAACACAACGATCCTTTTGAATATAAAAGGGGAAAAGGCAGCATTTAAAAAAACGACAATAGCGAAACAGATCAAACGAAGGTCTTGTGGTGATTGGGTACAAGGGCCATGAGCGCACGCACATGCACGTGTCTCGCTCCAGCCCCACAGAAGGAATGTGGCGCACCACTCTGCATCACACAACATCTTTGATTGCGGTGCTTGATGGCGATAGCATATGCCACTCCTCAATTCAGGTATGTCTCTTTCCACTATAACATTCTTCTCTTCTTCTCCTCTACTGTTCCCCTTTTTCGTTTCATTTCATTTACATTTGCATGCATCCCCCCCCCCCCCCCCTCCTGTCAAGGTCGTGTTGTGTCCTCAATACGCCCAAGAAGGAGCGCACAGTAACAGAACGCTATCACATCACATTAACGACGTGCTTTCTCCTATTGTTGTTGTCCCCCCCCCCCCCCGCGACAGTTCAATATCATATTCATTTGTATAACGTGCAGAAATACTTTTTTTTTCACAAAAGGGAAAGGTAACGGTGTGTACACAGTCGCCAGCACGAGGGCTACGTTAACCCCTGCACCGACGTGCAGTACGCACGTTTAACCGACACACGCACTGTGACTGGCGCTTTAGGGGTCATAAGATAGTAAGAGTTGGCCGTGTTAAAGAAGACTAGCCCTTCCTCAATTCATATATTTTTGTTTTCATTGCTCCTTTTTTTTTCCACCACGAGGAAGGGTCCTCTTACGCCCTGTCTGTGTACCTGTCAGAGTGATTGTGATTAGCCGTGTATCCATCTGCTACGTCGCTCACTCCCCACACCTTATTCTACTTTCCTCCCCTCGGTATCATCAACACCCGAACGAGAAGAGAGGTGGGCAGAGCAAATTCCTCTGAGACCCGTTTACCAGCGCAGCATCAATTGGTCCCCCCTCTCGCGATCCTTTTTTTCTTTTTCGTTTGTTTCTCTTTTCGTTAAGTGGAAGAACAATTTTTGTCTCCGTTGTCAGGGACCATCCCCTTCACTCTTCACACATCACCTAGCACCTTAAAAAAAGGTGCAGTAGTGATTTACGAGACTCCCACTTTTTTCCCGATCGTATTTCCTTTGTTTTCTTGAGGATCCCTATTCATAATACACATCTTTACTTTGTTTTTTTTTGTTTGTTCATCTACTTGTGCACCTTCCCCCTCTCTTTTATATTGCTTCTCCTTTTCTTTTTATCGAATTACTTCAGGAGGCCACCTAACCCGATCCGATCCCTTTTTCCCACTTCTCACTACTGCACCCTGCGAACCGTTCCAATCTTGTCGTTTTTTTTCCTGTATATTTTTCCTCTTTCATTTCCTCTCTCTCTCGGTATATATTTTTCCTGCTGAACGCGCAGCTGCTCTCCTCCCATCTAAATTCGTACCCATCCACTTCTCGCAGCTGCTTTTATATATATACAAAAATAATTCCTTCCCTATAATTCAACCCGTGTCGCCATTCACGCTCCTTCTCTGCTTCTCCTCTTCTGTTTTCTTCTTCACCAACTTCACAACTGTGCTCCTCCTTCTTTCCCTCTCCCACATTCTCTTTCTTTTTCCGTTGTTGTTGTTGTCGTCGTTAACACTCTGGATCACCCCTTGATAGGATGGACTCACAGACGGCCTCACCCGGGAAGAAGACCCGGCCGGTTTCCCGTGCGGTGGAGCCCAGCTCCCCTCTGCTCCGGCAGCACGGGCACCTGTGGCGCTCCCGCTGGCATCGCTCCCGCGTGCAGACCACATCACGGCGGGTGACGCTGACGCACCGCCGATCCTCGCGGTCGCTAATCTCTCCTGTGAACTCGGCGCTGCCCAGCGCTGGTGCCTCCATGGTTCTCTCCCCGGCGGGGAATCGCAGCGGGGCCGCCCACAACAACAACAACAACGACGACGACGACCTGCAGCACCGCGTGGAGCGGTGGTTTAGCGTGCTGATGCGCTCGCGGCAGGCGCACCGCGTTGATCAGGCCATGTCGCGCCTCGTCGCGCAAACGGAGGCGGAGCGCGGCGCGCGAGCGGCGGTGCGACGTGCCACAGGAGAGAGCTCTGCGCCGCTATCACCTCAGGGAGCTGCCTCCACAGCGTCGCGCACCCCTCCCACGACAACACCCCCGCAAAGTGAAACCACGCCGCTTCTCCACCGCAGCGGTGGGGAACACAGCGACCGCGGCACCCCCTCACTCACCCCCCTGCAGGAGGGGGAGCAGCAGCGACGCTGGCAGCAGTGGTGGTCAGCAGTGGAGAACTTCTTCACCAGCAGCGCCCACGACGCGCTGGTTGGTACCCCGTGCCGGGAGATGATCGGCCTGTGGCTGTGTGTGCTGCTGGTTCTCTCGGGGAACGCGCTTCAGGTGATCGCTCTCAACTTTTGGATCCGGCACTACCCGCCCGAGTACGGCGGTGACGCCGGCAACTACACCACCCTCGCCGTCTCGAGCACCATGTTCTCGCTCTTCTTCGTCGTCATGCTCACTGCATATACGGTGGTGAAGCGGCCGGACTTTAGCTTCCTGTGGCACCGGAGCGGCGCGCGGCTGCTGCTGTACGTTGGCCTCGCTGACTTGCTGTGCAGCATGCTGACCATCTACGCTGCCTCCCACACGTCGGAGATTCTCCAGGCGCTGTTCACCAGCACTGCACCGCTCTTCACCGCTTTTTTTCAGAAGCACCTCCTCCGCGACCCGCGCCGGTATAGGAATGTGTGGGTGGCGACCGCCTTCTGCTGCATCGTGACGGGTGTCGTGCTGGCCTCCTCCTACGGCTTTCTGCAGCCCCTGCTCCGCTCCTCGGGGCTGGTGCGCGGGCGCGACGGCGACGGCACCGCGGGGGAGGAAAAGGAGGATGGATCCATCTCGCACGCGAGTAAGATGGCGTGGAGTCTGCTCTTCTTCTGCTCTGTGATCCCCCAGTGTTGTCCAGAATGTCGTGCAAACAAAGTACATGCTCTACTTTACGAAGGACCCGC
>AUXJ01002316.1:0-15533 GCA_000482205.1 Herpetomonas muscarum
TCGTTGGCGCCTGCAGTTTGTGACGCCAAATGCTCTTTATCGCGTGTATGTACACCGTAAACGGGAACTGAATGCCCCTTTTTTTTGTTCCCCCCTCCCTCCTCTGTCATCACCGCTGCTATTTCCCCCCACCCTATATAATACACCCATTGCCCCCTATCTATCTCCTCTTTTCTTTTTGTTTTCCATTTTTTTCTTCACGAATTGCTCCTCAGTTCCCCGCCTATATCCCCCTTTCTCTTACAACAGGGTAGCCGTACATCTCATCTATTAAGGGCGCTGTCCAGTGTTTTTTCCATCGCTGCTTTGCTCGAGTCATGTGAGAGAGATCCCCCCCCCCGTAGTTGAATCGCGCGGTTGCGTGTGTCCCGGTAGCGGAGCATGCTGGCGTGAAGGTACGAATCTGCACACCACACAGCAATGCATGGGGCCGTGGTACTGACACAAAGGTTTGGAGTTCGTGGAATATGTATACATGTATACATGTGTATATATATATAATATACAATCTCATCTATTAAGGGCGCTGTTCAGTGTTTTTCCCATCGCTGCTTTGCTCGAGTCATGTGAGAGAGATTCCCTCCTATCCGAGTTTCACTGGTGCGCTTGCGTGCGCCCCAGCAGCGGGGCATTCTGGCGCGGAGGCACGAGTCGACACTCGAAGCCACACAAAAGCTGAGGATGATAATATACATATAATCTCATCTATTAAGGGCGCTGTCCAGTGTTTACTTCCATCGCTGCTTTGCTCGAGTCATGTGAGAGAGATCCATTCGGTGAGTCAGTGCAATACGTATTCTCGTCGTGTTGATGCAGTTGCTGCTGCATCAACACACGCCCCCCCCCTCTGCCTTTTTTGTGTAGGGACTGACAGCTACGTCTGGTTCAACGTCCCCGCAGGAGGAGAGGGTACCCACACACAAGAAAAAAAAATCACCATCTCAAATCGCAATCGCCATTTCCGTCCGCTGATTGGCGCACAGGATTGCATGGGAGACCTGTGTGTGGCGTCTTCCTGCGGCACTGACCGATGCATTGCATGAAGGGGATATCGGATAATTAAAGGCCGCATCGTGCCCATCTACACACGCAGATGCACACACACACACACACACATAAGCACACATATGCATGTGCTTTCATCCACACTGTTCTACCCATCATCATTGTGCCTCCCCTTCCTCCTCCCCCCCCCTCGCTTCGTCGGTTTCTTTTCTGTAGTTGCATCAATCCACAACATTGCGTGGGTGTTGGAAAAAAAAAGAAGGAAGCGGCAACAACACCACGCCCACCACCACCGCACACGCACTCTAGACAGGGTGGAGGCAGCGGCTCCAACACACAGAGATAAAAGGAGTAACACCTCTTCAGGAAGAGAGAGGTGGTGCGTTGATCCCCCCCCCCCCCCCACCCGCCGCTCTTCTCCTTCCACACTACCGCCACTCACATACATAAAACTGTTCACCTTTTTTAAAACCGTTTTACCAAAGATATATACATAAATACATATATATATATATATATATTAGACGTACATCACAACTGACGTGCAGATAAGCACTCCAGGTGTAGCACTACCTCTCTTCTAGATCCTCCTGTATTTTCACTCCCCCCTCCTCTCTTTTTTTTTCCCCACCCACAGAACGCGCACACACGCGCACGCGCACACTAGCAGGGCATACCGTTCCTATACGTTTTCCCGTCTCTCGCTTCTGCCATTGCTGTCTTGTTGTGCCGCCCCTACGCACATTGTGTGCCGTTTACGGTCTTCTTCGCTGTGTGAATCCCCACGTATAGATTCTCTCAACAGTGGAGGAGCCGCCATCACACTGCGCCACACGGCAGCCACGCACATACACTCGTCGATATTGCTTCTTTTTCCTTCCTCCCCGTTTCTTCCGCTTTGATTCTCTCCTAACAGCGTGTGCAGCATCAGCACGCGCGCGTGTCCCTTAGTTGATCTTCCCCCCCCCCCCTTCGCTCCCCCTTTATCTCTCCTCGCGATGGCAGCGGCTGAGGCGGTGTCGTCGCGGCCGATCCGCATCAAGTGCGTTCTGTACAAGGACGACTCGGGTGACTCAACGGTGCTGCCGGCGATGACGGCCCCCGTCTCTGTCGGCGCGCTGCGCACCCTCCTGACGGAGCGGACGGGGTTCCCCGTTCGCCTCATCTCCTATTGGTGCTACCCCCGCCAGCGGTACGAGGCGCTCGTCAAGATGGAGCAGCTCGCCCAGCCGGAGGGCCTCCTCGTCGCCGGTGGCAGCGCTGGCACCTCAGGCGGCAGCGGCGGCTCCGCGGAGGAGGGGAACCTCTCGATTCCCCGGCCGCAGTCGGCCACCGCGTTGCCCATGTACCGCGCGCAGCTGTGGCTCGAGTCGTCGTTCGTTGCGGTGGAGCAGGTGGACCCTGACGCCGACGCTGCCGAGTTCCGCGAGCTCGCGCAGCACGTCGAGCGGAATGCTGGCAATCGGCACGTCGCCTTCGAGTTGACGCGGGCGTCGCGGCTGCGCTACGGCCACCTCGCCCGCATGTTCGACCGGACGCGCGAGGGGACGCTGCGGGCCAACGGCGAGGCGGTGCGGCTCCTCTTCTACACCAACAACGCCTGGCCGACCGCCGACGTGGTGCAGCACGGCTTTTTGCTGCGGCGGGGCGTGCCAGCGTCAACGGAGGAGGCCGTCAGCGCCGACGCGGGGGTGGGCGGCGCGGGCGTCCCGCGGGCGGGCAGCGTCGGCGGCGCGACGGAGACCGCGGCAGCGGCCGGCGAAGCGGACGAGCGCGTCGACACGACGCAGCACCCGTTTGTTTTTGCCTCGAGCATGCTCAGCGCGCGGGAGCGGCGGCCGGCGATCAAGGGGCCGCAGCGCGTGCTGCTGTGCGAAGTCGCTCCGGGCCGTTCGTGGGCTGTCGACGAGCCAATCGCGGCGGCGCCCGGCGGAGCGACGACCGGTACCCCCGACGGCCTCCGCTGCCCCCCTGACGGCTACGACAGCATTCTCTACGAGGCCAAGGACGGCCACGGCGCGGGCTGCCGCCGCTCCTCCCCGGAGCGCGCCGCCTCCACAGGCAACACCAACAACAACAACAGCAATAGCAATAGCGCCAGCAGCGGCCCATCGGCGCCGGTGCAGGTGATGGTTGGCCTCAGCCACCAGGCGTTGCCGCGATACCTGCTGACGGTGCAGCCAAAGAAGGAGGAGGGGCTGCTGCGCGGTTTATTCGGCGGCCTCCGCGGCGAGACGCCCCCGCGAAACCGCGCGACAACGCCGCCGCAGCGCACGCCGTCGTCGGCGCGCAGCCCCGGCGCTGTCACGCCCGTCAGCCAGCGCGCCGCGTCGCCGCCGACGGCGGTGTCCGCTGACCCTTCCCCGCGCCGCCCGCAGCCGCTTGTCTCCCTCTACGAGAACCACCTCCCCTCCAGCCGACGTCCCTCAACCGCCCTGCACAACGGCACCGCAACCCCACCACAGCAGCGTCACGCTGCGCCGGTGGATGCGGCCTGGCCGCGCTCACGGCTGAACAGCCAGCTCGTGGCCCCGTCGGGGCGGCAGTCCCCGTCGCCGCAGCCGCTGGAGGCCGCCGGCCACCACCCGCACCGCCGCTGGGCGAGCGACCACTCCACCGTCGCCGGCGTCGGCGCGCTGGATCCGCGGCAGCCGCACGCTAGCTTCGCCAGCGGCCACCAGCCGCCGTCGCGCCGGCCCACCGGCGTCCTCGTCTCCCCCTCGCGGGCGGGAAGTGCCCCACGGCCCGACCCGCGGCAGCGCACCGCGTCGCCCGCGCCATCCCCGGGCCGCCCGCTGCGACACCTGCCGCCGCCCACCCCCGTGAAGGCCGGCGGCTCGCCCCGGTCGGCACCCGCACAGCAGCCGCAGCAGCGCCCGTCTGTGTCGGTCGCTGCTGGCGGTGGGCCGTCGCCCGCGGCGTTTGCGTCCCGCGCGGCCGGCGCCCCCGCGCCGCACGCCATTGTCGTCCCCCCCGCGCTGCGCTGCGCGACGCACCCCGGGAGCCTCGCAAACATTTACTGCGCGTCGTGCCGCGAGCTCACCTGCCCCTACTGCGCGAGCGTCGGCGGCCACAGAGGGCACGCGGTCGTCGAGGCGGGCGAGCACGCGGCGCAGCTGCACAAGGCCGTGCAGCAGCGCTGCCACGAGCTCAGCCAGGCCCTCGACCACTTCTCGCGCGTCGCGGCGCAGCTGCAGGCCGAGGAGGCCGGGGTGGCCGCGCAGCAGGCGCGGCGCGCGCGGGCGCTGCAGGGGCGGATCGCCGACGTGCGCCGCGCCCTCGAGTCGCGGGAGGGGGTGCTGCTGCGGCAGCTGGAGGAGGCGGGCGGCCGCCTTCCACCGCCCGTCGGCGACGCCGCGGCGGTGCGGGGGCGCTACGAGAATGCGCTGCGCCCGCTGGAGGAGTGTCTGCAGGCGTTTCAGGCGACGGCGAAGGACGGAGGCGCCGCGCGGTCGGAGCTGCGGACGCTGCACTTTGTGCACTCGGCCCCACAGCTCCTACTCGAGTCGGACGGGTGCCTCGGCGCCGACGGGCAGGGGGAGGAGGAGCGCCGTCTGAAGGCGGCCATCGCCGCGGTGCGGGCCGGCCAGGAGCGCGCCGACGCCCTCCTCGCGCGCGTCGACACGGCGCAGCTGCGGCAGTTGGTGGAGCGGCTTGGCGGCGCGGACGGGACGCCGCAGCACTCCGTCATCGTCGCGGACGGATCGCCGGTCCGGGTGCGGAGCGGCCGCCGGAGCAGCAGCCGGCGGGGGAGTCCGTCGCAGCGGGCGGCGCCGCAGACGCACTACGACGAGTGGTCCACGACGTCCCCGACGCGCGGGCAGCCGCCGCTGTGCGAGGGCAGTTTTCACGACGCGGCGTCCCTCAGCGTGAGCCGCCGCGGCGACGCCGTCGCGGTGCTCGACACGAGCCCCAGCCTCGCGCTGGTCGAGCGCTGCCTGCTGGACCTGCAGCGAGGGCACATTTGGGCGATCCCCAACGCCGCCAAGTTTTTCTGCGCTGGGCAGACAAAGGCCGTCTGCTCGACGCCCTTCTGCCTCAAGGGCATGCAGTGGGAGGTGCGCATCGCGGCGCTTCCCCGCCCGGAGGAGCAGCGCCGCGGATTCCTCCTGAAGAGCACCACCGCGGCGGCGGCGTCGGGGCGGCAGCAGCGCCCGCCGTCCCCGGCCGCCGGCGCCAACGTTGGCGACCGCCCCACCCCCGTCTCTATCCGAATGCCCGGCGCCGCGGACCGGCCGGTGTCGCCGGTGAGCATCAGCCTCGACGACGGCACGCCCACCTCCACCTCGCCGCTCTCACTGCCGCCGCCCGCCGCGATCCCCGTCGGCGGGGGCGGGACGCCGGAGGCTGCCGATGCCGACCAGTGGCTGGGCATTTTCCTCTTCCCCATTGGGCACCGCCGCCGGCTCGACTTTCGCGTCATCGCCTTCTCGGAGGTGTCGTGGACGGAGTGGCGGGTGGTGGGGTGGACCGACGCGTTCGTCGGGAAGGGGTGGGGGCTGTACCCCTTTCTCCGCCGCCGCGACCTCATGCGGACCGACAAACTCGCCCGCGACAACATTGTGAAGCTGTGCATCACGCCCATCAGCGATCTCTATTAGATTTAGAAGATGAAGTGACGAAGGAACAAAGAAAAAAAAATAAGAGAGAGAAGGCAGAATACATGAACGTGAAAGACTTGCATGTTGAGTGTAATAGCTTTGGGAGCGCGTTTTCGGGTTGGCAACACAAGTGGAAGGTAAGAGGTAAGGGGCAGGCACACGCGTGCGTATGTACGTGCGTGCACTGTCTTTGGGCGGTTCATTTTTAAAGACATGAAGCGCATATGTGGACCGAAACCTGTAACACCTCTCCACACCCTCCTTACCGCCCCTCCCCCACCCCCACCTCCCCCTTCTGAGTTTGGTAGTATCGTCCGCGCTCCTCCTCATGTCGCGCCTCTGCCTCCACTTGTTCAACGAATCTGCTCCTCTCTTCTCTTCTCCTCAACACGTTACCCCCTATTTTTGTTTTTCCCTCCATCTTTTCCCCTTGCGGTAGGGCTGCATCAGTCCGTGGAGCGATCACGTGGCGGCAGTGTCCCCATTCATTTATCACAGACACATACAGAAGTGCATACCCGCAAACTCTCTCTCACACACGCACACATATATATATACACACCGCTCCCTAATTCCCATACCCGCATTCTTAGCTGTGTATCTTTTCTGTTTTTTTTTTTGCTTCGTTGATATTCTTTGTTCCTTTTTTTGGATTTCTTCTCTCCCCCCGCCTCCTTGTTTTTTTTATCCTGTCTCTCCCTTTCTCTCACCAATCCTTCTTTTTGGTTCCACCGCGTGTTCTTCCCACTCAATTGTCGCTTTGTGTGCTTTGTGCTCCATTTACTCTAGTTGTTGTTTCTGCACTCTCTCTTTCCCTCCCTCCCCCTTTAGTCGCGGTGCATATCTCAGCCTACAGCGGACGATGACGACACCGGAGGAGACGAGGTAGTATCCAAAACAGCCAACGATTTAAATCAGAGAGACGGGTACTCAAGGCGCGCCTTACCACAGTCCCCATTCCTCTCGTGTCAGAAACACACGGGGATCAAAAGAGAGAGAGAGCGACCAGGAGAGAGAAAGAAAAACAGCGGGGAAAGGGCAGGTATATAGAATCAGCAATAGAGCTTAGCGTGTGTGTTAGAAGAGTGGCAGCAGCACTCGCTATATATACTCTCTCTCACACACACAGACACACACAGACACAGACAGAGACAGACGCGATGCTCCGGCACATTCGTATGACGTCGAGGGCGAGTCCCTACCGGATCCCGCATCGCCTGTCAACTACCCTTCGCGAGCATTTCCGCCCCATTTACCCCCTCGCGATCCCCCACCGCACCCCCGTCATTGGCGAGGCGGACCCCATCTGCCGCTGCCGCTACCCCATATACACCCTCTGCACCCCAGAGCCCTCCCCGTATGACACAATCTCTGCGGGCGCCGTCACCAGCGGCACCCACGACGTCGCCGGCGCCGCGGTGGGGGTGGGTGGGGAGTGCAGCAGCAGCGGTGCCGCTGCCCCCGCCGCTGCTTCAGCAGAGGGGGAGTGTGTTGCGCAGTCCTCGACGGGGGAGGCGGCGCGGTCACGCCCGCTGCTCCGCGCGCAGCGCCTCTGGCGCGGCCGGGAGCGGCCGGAGGTGTACATGTCGAATGTGCTGCCCAACCGCCCGACGTGCTACCGCTGCGATCTGTGCGACGGGTTCCAGGACACCAGCGAGGAGGGCCTCGAAGGGGGGCGTGCCGGCGCTGCCTCCACGCGAGCGGAGGAAAGGGGTGGCGAGGACGATGGCGTCGAGGACGACGACGACGATGACGATTACGACGTGGAGGAGGAGGCTGACGGGGGCCACGAGTGGCCCAGCGTCGAGGCCGTCTCGACGGACATTGCAAACACCGTCATGGAGGACACGGAGGTGGCGGAGCTGCGCTACGCGGACCCCTTTCTTGTCGAGGTCGTCGGCCGCCCCCAAACCGCCGCCGACTCGCGCCGCTTCGCGCGGCAGTTCATCGCGCAGCTGAGCCGCTGCGGCGTCACGACGCGCGAGTTCACCCGCCGCTCCCCGCAGGCCGTCCGCAATGGGCGCCACTACACCGCCGTGTATGAGGCGTGGGTCGCCGAGCAGCTGCAGGCGCGGGCCGCCGCGGCTCGGGAGCGCCGTCTCCTCCTACAGCAGCAGCAGCAGCCGGAGGGGAAGGAGGGGGAGGCTCGCGGCGCCGCGAGGGGCGAGCGGGTGGCGCGGCTCGCGGAGACGGTGGAGCTGCTGGACACGTGCTCGTACGCCGCCCGCTTCGCCCTCAGCGCGTATGGGCTGCCCTACGAGCTCGGCTACTTCAACTCCGTCGCGGGGTTGATGAAAGTGCAGGCCGAGCCGCACCGCCGCTACACGTGCGCGTCGTCGGAGGAGCAGATGGAGTCGATGCGGCGCATGCTGCAGGGCGAGCAGCCGAACGAGCTGATGGAGTTCGCCCTCAGCCGCTATGACATCGCGGTGGGGCGGCCGTGCTACGTCGTCGTCGTGGATCACGAGCGGCGGCGCGTCGTGCTCGCCTTCCGCGGCACGCTGACGCTCGCGGACGCCGTCGTGGACGTGACCGAGGGGTATGCAGAGGTCGACCTGCGCGCGGGGGGCGGCGCCGGCGCGACAGCCATCGCCGCCGGCACCGCCCGCACGCTTGTGCCGCTCGATCGGCTGCCCGCCGCACGGCAGCGCCGCTACGGCCCGCAGGAGGAGCTCCTCGGCAGCCCCGCCGGCGCCAAAGTGGCGGCGGGGCCGCCGCTGCGGACGCGCGTGCCGTTGGGGTTCTACGAGGCGGTGCGGGAGGCCGCGACGGCGGTGGTGCCGGCCCTCCGCGCCATCCACGCGCAGTACGCCGACTACGAGCTCCTCGTCACGGGGCACTCCCTCGGCGGCATCGAGGCGACGCTGTTCCACCTTCTCTACTGCCTCCCGGCGGGGGGCGCCGCCGCCGCGGTGCCCTTCGCCACCGTCAAAACCGTCAGCCTCGGCGGCGCGCCGGTCGTCGAGTCCAATGTCGCGCCGGCGTTGAACGCGGCGCTGGCGGCGGAGCGCGCCCGCACCGGCAGCCGCCTCATCTCCGTCTCGTACGGCGCCGACGCCGTCACGCGGCTGCACGTCCGCGGCCTTCTCCGCGCCCTACTGGAGAAGACACCGCCCCCCCTCTCCCCCGCCGGTGGCTCGCGCGACGGGGACGGGGACGGGGACGGGGACGGCGCGGCCTCCATTCTGCCCGACCTGGCGGTGCTGCCGCAGCTGACAGTCCCCGGCGAGTATTACAACATCCCCAGCGGCCCGCGGCGGGAGTGCCTCCCCGTGCCGCTGGACTGCGCGTGGCGCGGGCAGCTGATCCTCTCCGTCGAGGCGGCGTACTGCCACTTCCCGGTGCTGTACGGGCGAGCCCTCGACGGGCTGCTGCGGGTGTGCGAGGCCCGCCTCGCGCGGGCGGCAGGGCGGAGACAAAAACGAAGGGAAGCAACACAATCAGCAGCAGCAGCAGTGCCAGGAGAGACAGAGGCTGTTTTGTAGCATAGTTGGGGAGAAACACACACAAACACACATACGCGTATCCATTCGGTGGGGGGATTTTGTTTCGCGCCTGCTTTCGTATTATTCCTCTCTGTTGGTGCTCTTTCATCGATTCAACCGCCCATTTTATGTTTGCTCGTTTTTTTCAGCTGTCTTTTTATTCCATCTCTGGCTACCATGACGCACTGCGCTAGCCACAGCCGATACTCCTCTCCAGGCATAGGCACATCCTTTTCAGACGGGCTTTATCTTATTCCCCCCTCCCTCCCTACCTCCCTGTTCCCCTATCATATCAGAAAAGCGCGCACATCTCTCGCTTCTTCTTCACTCTCAAGTGTCCTGTTTTTTATTTATTTTGACGTTTTCTTGTTCTTGTCGTGGCCCTCTCTTACTTTCTTGTACATTACCCCCTCACCCCCCCTCCACCCCTGCGATCCCGTGCGATCCCGTGCGCCAGCGAGCTATTGAGCGGTCCCCATTCCCATTCTCTGCCCCTTCGGTCCGGCCTACTCGGCAAGGACATGAGGGAGGGGGGGGGGGGATTTGTGGAAGGCGCGGGGGGAGAGTGGAGAAAGGGGGGAGCATAAATAAAACAATAATACCAAAATAAAGAAACGATGAGGAGTTGTTGTCCCACAGGACAGAAATCACTGTGACAGAGGCACGACAATGTGCCTTCTATCGAAGGAATGCGCATTCGTAGAGTAGCGTGTGTGTCTCCCTTTCCACAACTGTCTTTCCCGGGTCAGGCGATGCATCGTCATCACTTTGAACTTTCCAATGCGTGATGTTTCTCTTTCCTCAGGCGTATATATATATATATATATATATATATGTATCTTCTTTTCTGAATCTTCCCCTGTCTGTTGGTCTCTCCTCTCACATACTCATTTACGTCTGTATCTCTGTATCTCTGTATCTCTGTATCTCTGTATATATATATATATTGTTAATGTGCGTGATCGTTTTAGTATGTAGGCTGCTCCGCACCGCACCTTGAGTGAGCTCGCAGCGGTGCTGTTTGATCTGCTCCTCCGCGAGCTCTTCCCCTTCTCTCACTCTCTTCCCCCCTCCCCCCCCCCCCCTAGTCCTGTGATGCACCACCCCCCCGCATACCACACCACGAGCAGCAGCAGCCCATTGAGCGTTGTCGACGACGACGCCATCGTCCCACCGCAGGGAGGGCCCAGCAGCCCCCTGCACCCCACGCGGGGGAGTTGGGCCCGCAGCCGCCCCGACGCTGGCGAGCGGGCGTTCGTCATTGGCGGCTCCCCGGCCGCCCACCTGCCGCACGCCCCGACGGCGCTGCTGTCCGATGTGGTGGCCGGGGCGGGCCGCGGCGCCGCGGCCTCGGCCTCGCCGCCGCGGTCCCTCGACGGCGGGGACTCGCGCGGCGTCGCAGCGTGGTTTGCGGAGCTGTCCGCCACGCGCCGCGGCAGCCCCACCGCCACCGCCACCGCCGCTGCGGCGGCGCATCGGACGGAGGAGATTGGCGACGCCGCGATGGCGCGGGCGCGGGCACCGCTGTTTGAGCGCGCCCGCCAGCCGCACCATTTCACTGCGGAGGAGCGCCGCCGCATGGACCGCTACGAGAGCCTCGACTACGACGAGCCGCAGACGTTCCTGCGGAAGATGGACGTCGCCGCGCGCCTCGCCGCCCCGACGCATCGCGGCCGCGGGTGGCTGAAGTGGGGGATGGCCGTCGCGATTGGCCTCGCTGTCGGCCTCTGGGCGGTGCTGCTCTTCCAGACGCTCGACTTCCTCGCCGCGCTGAAGCTCGCTGCGGTGCAGGAGGTCATCACGGCCAAGAACAGCGACGGGCACCAGAAACGCGGCGCGGGGCGGCTCCTCTCCGTCCGCCCCCTCGCGCACGGGTACGCGGTGTTTGTGCTGTGGTCCGTTGTAGCGGCGGTGCTGTCGTCGCTGTGCTGCGTCGTGATGCCCAGCGCGGCCGGCAGCGGAATCCCGGACGTTATGGCGTACCTGAACGGCGTCATGTTCCCCCGCATCTTCAACGTGCGCAACTTGCTCGCAAAGACATTCTCGTGCATCCTCGCCGTCAGCGCCGGCCTCCCCGTCGGGACGGAGGGCCCAATCATCCACATTGGCTCCCTCATCGGCGCAGGGCTGCCGACGGGCCGCAGCCGCTCCCTCAGCTGCAGCGCGACATCGCTGCTGCAGCCCTTCCGCAACGCCAAGGACGAGCGCGACTTCATCTCCGCCGGCGCCGCGTGCGGGCTGACGGCCGCCTTCTCCAGCCCCCTCGGCGGGCTCCTCTTCGTGATGGAGGAGATCGCCACCTTCTTCCCGGTGCGGCTCGCGTGGCGGGTGCTGGCGGCCTGTCTCGCCTGCACCTGCGTCGTCCAGTTCGCTAACTCGCACCTCGCGGGGTGGCGGCCGCTGCGCCCCCGCCCGTCCGGCCCGCACGGCCACCCACCCGGCGAGTTCCGCGACGGCGCCATCGCCATGTTCTACCTCGGCAGCATCCCTGAGAACAATGTCGCGCCGAACGTGCTCACCTTTGCTGCGGCCACGGCCGTCGCCGTCGCCGCGGGGTATCTCGCGGTCGCGTACACCGTCGGCAGCATCCACCTCATGCGGTGGCGCGCGCGCCGCCTCTTCCCGACTCCGATTCTGCGCGTCATGGAGCCGGGCGCGTGCGCGCTCGTGTTCGCGACGGCGTGTTATGTGCTGCCGCTGCTCCTCTTCCCCTCCGCGTGTCGCCCGCTGCCGGCGGTGGTGGCGGAGAACCGCCGGGGGCTGCACGTTGAGCTCGTCACCGCGCTGTGCGCGCAGCCGCCGCCGCCGACGACGGCCTCGCCGGAGCCGCCGGCGCTGTACTACCACCCCCTCGCGACGCTGCTCATGACGAGTCCCTACAGTCTGCTGCGGCTCCTCTTCACGCGCCAGACGCAGGGTCTCTTCCCCGCGCCGGCGCTGCTGACGCACGCGCTGCTGTACGTCGCGGGGTCGTCCTATGCCGGGGGCATGTTCATTTCCTGCGGCACTGTGATTCCAACGCTGCTCATCGGCGCCGTGACGGGCCGCCTCGTCGGGGAGCTGCTGCGGCAGCCGGCGTGGGCCGACCCGGGCGTCCTCGCGCTCGTCGGCGCCGCCGCGTACTTCTCCGGCATCTCGCGACTGACCTTCTCGCTGATTGTCATTGTGATGGAGCTGACGGCGGAGCTGTCCCACATCCCAGCGGTGACGCTCGCGGTGATCGTCGCAAAGGCCATCGCGGACCGGCACTGCCACTCCCTCTACGCCGCGACGCTGGAGGTGAAGGCGGCGCCGATACTCGAGGCCCAGTCCCACATGCACACGTACGACACGTTCTGCGCCGCGGACATTGCGACGGCGCCGGTGGTGACGCTCGGCGTCGCCGAGTCGGTCGTCCGCATCCTCGAGCGGCTGCACGCGACGACGCACAACGCCTTCCCGGTTGTCTCCGCCGCCAGCGGGACGTACGTCGGGCTCATTTCTCGGAGCCAGCTGCAGCGGCTGCTGTGGGTGGTGTACTTCCGCGAGAGGGGCGGCGGCATCGGCGGCGCAGCCGACGCCAGCGTCCAACCGCACATCACCCAGGACGAGCTCGACACCGCCAAGGAGGTTGTCTTCTGGGAGCGGCTGCCGGCGATGCCCCCGCCGGGGCTGCTGCCGCTGCACGTCGCGACGTCGTGCGTGGATCTGAGCCCGTACATTGACTTCAGCCCTCACTACATTGTGGACGTTGCGTGCGTCTCGGCGGCATACTATGTCTTCCGCCACCTTGGGCTGCGGCACCTGCCCGTCGTCGACCGCCACATGCGCGTCGTCGGCATTCTGACCCGGACCTGCTTCATTGAGGAGCGACTGCAGGAGAAGGCGCGGCTCGCGTCGTCCTCGCTGGAGAGCGCAGCGAGGGCCCGCGCGCGGGCAGCCTCCTCCACGCCCGGGGGCGCGCCGATGATATGAGCGCAGAAAAAAAACGGACCTCGTCTGCTTCCCCCTATTTATTGCTTGGCAGAAAGAGAGAAAGAAGCCATAACATACATAGGTCAAATGAACACAGGCACGGCCACGTGTGCATGTGTGCTTGTGTGGATGCGGCTTGGAGGTCCTCTCTTTGCTTTTCCTACCAGAGCGCGATTCGCGCGAGAAGGAGGAGGAAACAAGTCACGAGGAACCCTTCTCTGTCCCCCCCCCACTCCCCACCCCACTTCACCTCTTGCTCCCCCCTCCCTTTCCCATGCACGCACCTTTTCCTTCGCCCTCTGCGTTTAATCAAAGACCCTTCCCCCTCAAAAAAAAGAAAGAAAGATAATACGCGACTTCCTGGCGGGTCTGTGGGACGGCATACCGACCTCCTCTCTTTTACCCTCATCGTTAACTGGAGGGAGGGGCACGCACACCCCGCAGCGGGGAGGAAGCTCCACAGGTTGAACCTGCAGGAGGGGGAAAGGGAGAATAATAAGAGGCAGTAGACCACATCTCCCCTCCCCCCCCCCCCCCTTTCTTCTTCTTCTTCTTCTTGCAATACGCCCATCAACACACACGGAAGCTCTAGGTCGACACACACGCGCACACACATAGGCACGAGCCGTTTTTTTCTTTTGTCGTGGATTAGAGTGCACGGCGTCCGTTGAGCTGTGCTCCCGTTGCAGAGGTAATAAGTCGTAGTCATTTGTGCGATGCTGCGCGCGTGCGGCGTTACGTCCTCGTGGGCGGATGTCGGCGTCGCGGGCGGCGGCCCCTCCCCCCCTCCACCGCCGATGACGGCGCGTCTGAAGGAATCGCCGGAGGACTTTGTCGTTGTTGAGGTCGACAGCCGCGGCCAGCGCACGGACGACGCCGGCATTGTGTTCGCCGCAGCCGCTGCTGCCACTAACGAATCTGTCGGCGACGGGGAGGGCGACGTGGAGTCGTCGCCAGTCGCCGCTGAGGGTGTCAGAGAGGCCCCGTTGTTTTATCACCGGCTGTCGTCTCTGCTCTCGTCGCTGGAGGCAACGTTGGCGGAAGAGGGCAGCAGCACGCTTGAGGCCGTCAGCGCTGCGGCGGAGGCCCTCTCCGCTGAGGAGCTGCGTGCCCTTTCCACCGCTGTGCTGGCGAGGGGCGGTGCCGCGGCTATAGTGGCGGCCGCCCGCGAGCGGCCAGCGGGTGCGGCGGAGCGGCACTGCTGGGAGCGCTTCTTCCCGCTCGCGGCAGAGCTCAGCAAGGCGGAGCGCCGCCTCCTCCACTTTGCAGTGCGGATGCGTTTTCTTCACCTGTGCTCTGTCGGCGTGCCGGCCGCGGCGGGGGCGGGCGCGGTCGCCGAGGATGTTGTCGCCGCCGTTGACATGCACTACGTCTTCTTCACGGCGGTGCTGGGCCGCGAGGCGGCGGAGGGCATCGCCCGCTGGTCGCAGCTGCGTGCGCGGGCGACGGTGGGGGCAAAGATCGCGGAGGAGGAGGGCGAGGAGGCCGTCGCTGCGGCGGTGCCATCCGCAGGCACAGCGGGACCCCTCAGCGGCCCCTCTGGGCGGCGCTCCACCGATGATGGGAGCATCACCGCGAGCTACCGGCCGGTGCCCGCCCCCGCCCCCGCCCCCACCTCCAGCGGCAGCTGCGAGGGCGGGGCGATCACGGAAAAGGACGTGCGGCGGGCGTTTCACGATGTGCTGCGGCGCTTCTACCCGTACGTGCGCTGCCGCGTCGTGGACGGCCGCGTGCGGCTGTCGCTCGAGCAGCAGCGGCCCGATCGCGCCACCGGCGGCGGTGGCGGGGGGAGGAAGCGCCCCCGCGCCGCTGCCACTAATGGGGACGCGGGGGTGCCGAGTCAGGGGGGCGTGGGCCGCTACTTGTACCTCGCGGTGCGGAAGCGCAACCTCGACACGATGGAGATGAAGACGCTCCTCGCGGAACACTTTGGCGTCGCGGACGGGGCGGTGTGCATCGCCGGCATGAAGGACAAGCGCGCCGTCACCGTTCAGCACGTGTCTGTGCCCTGCACGAATGGCAGCGATGTCGCCGCGCGCATCGTGCGCCGTCTCTATCCGCGCCAGGGGGCGGAGGGGGAAGTCGGCTGCACGCGGCTGGAGTGGCCGGCCGATCCGCAGAGGAGCTATCTGACGATCATCGCCGCATCAACGGACGAGGCGCCGGCGGCCAGCGCTGACGGCCCCCGCCCCCAGCAGCCGCCTTCCCCCGTGCCGCGGCTGCTCACCGCGCCGGTGCACCTAGGGCAGCTCTCGGGCAACATATTCACCATCACCCTGCGGGGTGTGCGGTACGCCAGCGGCAGCCCGCAGCAGCACGCAAAGTCAGTGGCATCAGATGTGGCGGCGCGTTTCCACCGCGTGGCACAGCGCGGCTTCGTGAACTATCTTGGCCAGCAGCGCTTCTCCGAATCCATCGAGGAGCTGCGCGACCACACGGGACTGCACCTTTTCGCCGGGCGGTATGTCGCGGCCGTGCGGAGCATCTT
>AUXJ01002336.1:0-21585 GCA_000482205.1 Herpetomonas muscarum
CGATCAAAAACAAAAAAAATGAATGGGCAACAAACGTCAGCAATGAAACTCTACACGTACCATTGCCTGGTTGTCACCGTTGTGCCAACGATCGGAACGCTTCACCACGTCCTTCCATACGGGGCTCGATTCAAATAAAATTATGAAAAACAAAATGAGTCGACACAAGGCCACCAGTCAAAGTAGCTTGGATCCATTGATCCATCCGGTAGAAGCGTTGGCCGACTACACTCCACTACCTCATGTGGGTAAAGTCGTGGACATTCCTGCTGTGGGTGTACCACGCGTCTGTGATGACACATTTCTGACAAATGTTGTAACTCGCACAGCTCTTGCAGCGGAAGACCGATGGAACGTTCTCTTTACCGCATGACATGCAACTGAAAGGTTGGCGGTTAGCCTTCGTGTTGGACTCAGACGAGGAATTCTCCACGTTGGGAAATCCGTGCTTAGTCAAGAGCAGCGTGAACATGTCCGTAAAAGTATGGGTACCACCTTTGTGTTGCTTGTAGTTGAGGCTGTCGAAGCAACGTCCACACATATCGATGTTGACGCACTCGTTACAACGATTCCATGCGTTTTTTTCTGTGGGATAGAGGACAGCTTTGCACACACAACATCTGTAATTTCCGACCTGGGTTATTGCATCACAGAGGTGGGGCAGCAGCAGGTTGAAATGACGTTCGAACTCCTCCATCTTGGTAAAGCTGTGCGTGCCTTTCATGTGGGTATGCTTATTCATCTCGTAGCATGTACTGCACAGGTTGTACTTGTCACAGTCATGGCAGCAGTACCAATCGTTAAGCGTAACGAGCTTTTTACAACCGTTGCATCTCGTCGTAGCATCACGGTATTGCAACACATGATCCGCCTTAACGGCGACGCGCAACACTGGCTCCCAGGATTTTTTTTCCTCTTCGAGTTCTTCTTTTTCTTCCACTTCCAGTGCGATCGCGTCGTTGATTGTGGCTAACGTAGCCTCGTAGTTCGTCATCTTGTCCTCTGCCTCCTTTTTCTTTTCTTCTTCCTTCGTCGTCTGGTCCTTCAGCGCTTTGACCCTTTTTTTAGCTTCATCAATACGCACTTTTAGGTCCTCTTCTCTTTTCTTCTCAGCGTTTAGCAGCTCTTCCTTGTCGTGGCAACGAGGGCACCCCTCCACCGGTGGGTTTGTTTCGTTGTTAGTTCGGAGTGCCGAAGTCTCCTGGAAGCGCTTTTCCTGCTGGATTGACTTTTCGAGCTTCGTCTTGCTGGTTTGCTTGGAAGCGAGCTGTTTCTTGCGGTCCTCGATCGCCTTCGCCAGCTCCTCATTCTTGTCCTTCAGTTTATTCAAGGTATCGTAGGTCGGGCTTGGAGGGGGACTGTGGTGATCAGGGTTGAGATGTATGTGTGTGGGAGGAACTTGAGCGGGCGTCTCCGAGTCGTCCGACGAGGCGGAAATGCGTCTCTGGTGCACATCCACGTTTACCATGCTTTCGGTATCATTTCCAAATGGGCGAAAATGGCGTGTCGTTGTTTCACGTCTGTCAACGATACCCATGTCGTTGTCATACTCTTCATAATATGCATCCATGTCTTCGTCCGGCGCAGACACGTTGCCCCTGTACGCGGACATTGTTTTGGAGTGGAGGTCTGCGGGATTTAACCTGAAGCGGGGTGGTTGTGTCTGCGGTAAGGAAAAAAGAAGAACAGCAAGGGGTGCACAGAGTGCTAGATGCGAGGGGCTGGTGTCAAGAGAGATACTTGAGGTTGGAGGCGTGATGTGACCAAATATATGAACTCATATAGCGAAGGTGCATACACAAGGATGAAACATCACATATAACAAATCGAGGATCAGTAGAAACAAAAAGGAATATTAACATTGGAGGTGCGTCGGGGGATCGACTCCTAGTAGCCTCCCTCGCGCCATGCGGTGGATGTGCATGTTTTCCAGTCATAGTAGGCGACCACGGTAGGCGCTAACCCGTCGCTCCAACGCGAGGCAAGGCTAATGAATCTTCGGGGCATGGGGAGAACCACAAGTGGGGAACAGAAAAAGCCTCAATAAATATCCCCATATGGCCTCCATAGAAGCGGCTCTCAAAGTGTATGGTACCAGGTAAGAAGTATCATTTTCTTTTTATGTAGGTGCGAACGCCTTCTAAAAGAAAGAACATCAACAAGTTGTCAGTTTTTAGTGACCACAACATGCACGCTAAAAGGTAGACGCGTTAATATCGCATTACAGTGAAAAGTGTTCTGCAACAGAAATTTACAACAGTGATCGCTTTTGGGGGACTCCGCGTACCGTTTGTTTGCCACCGTCCAAAGGTGCCACATATATGCATATGCAGCCGATGAAAACGATGCGAAACAAAAAGGCACACACCCAGGAGCGATAGATGTAGAGGTCGTATTACAAAAAAAAAGAATTGCAGTTCACGTGGTGTCAAAAGGCCAGCTATTCAACAAATAGCATGGGATGCCCATGTCAGATATAATGCACGGGGTAACTGCCAATGGTGTATGTATATTTTTTTTAAAAATCGGTAGCAACCCCGAGCACTGGGGGAAGGGGAAGAGTGAATCGGGTATCCATCGTATCATGTCCCTCATGAATCGAGGATTGGTGGATACTGCAACAACACCGCCGTTTCCGTCGGTTCCACACGCCCCAGGCGTGCCATTTGTGCTCTCAAAGCCGTGGTGCCCGGATCTGCAGTGGTGTCGTTACTGGGAGAGGAGTGGTGCGAGTGGCTATCCTCCATTTGTGACAGAATCCTTGCAGAGCGTCGGTACATGGGCTCCTCGATGGTGGCTGTGGCGTACAGGTGGTACGCCACCACCTGTTTCAATTGACCAAAGCGGTGTACACGCCCGATAGCCTGGATCTCAAGCGCTGGGTTCATGTTCGGCTCGAGGAAAACGATATGGTTCGCAAACGTGAGATTCAAGCCCGCATTTGCTGCACGCGAGGACACAAATAAAATCTGCTTTTTCTTTTTCATCTCGGTAGGAGTTAAAGTAGATGCTGTTGTGCCCTGCTGCGCGGCGGTGGGGGGGCGCTGCAAGGTGCTTGTGATCTTGCGACGCCGCGCCAAGGAAGTCCCGCCATCGATGAGAAGAGGGTCGTACCCATCCTTGACGACCTGGTTGAAGACATGGTGGAGGATCGGTGGATACTTTGAAAAAATAAGAATTCCGTCATCGGGTGACTCCTGCCCAATTCGTGCGAGCAGTGAGAGAAGCGCGCTGGCACGGCTGCCGACGTCAATGCGAGCCAGACGGACATCGTCTGCTTCCACCTCATCCTCGTCGAGGCCACCTGACGTGTCTGCCTGGCCTTGTGAGAGTGACTGCTTCAGCTCTTCTCTCTGGAGCTCCTGCTTGGCCTCTTCATCGTGGTACTCTGGTAAGACAACAACGCGCTTTAAGTCGTTCATAGAGTCCTTGTCGCGGCAGTAAGGGCACTTTGCAAGCGAGTTCCCCGTGGTAGCGGAAAGGGAGTTTTGCAAAACCGCAAGGATGCACTCCTTACAGAACATGTGGAAGCACTGCAATGCAGTGGGATCCATCATCGTGTCAAGACAGATGCCGCAGCTGGGGACGTCCGGCGGAACGCCAGCGAGCTTCTCCATCATTTCGAGGGTTTCATCCGGGACGCGCCTCACAATACCTTTGGTGGGGATGGCTGGGTTCGCCTTGCACTCCTTCACCCACTCCAGGACTTGGATTGCTGGTAGAGGGATGAAAGACTTCTGCAGCTCCTTGGTGAGCTCTTCCACGTTCACAAAGGCCGCTGATCGCTCCGAAAAGACGTCTGACAGTGACGTGGCTGTGAGAATACTCGTGCCAGCTGCTGGGACAAAAAGAGCAAGGCGGCAGAGGGTCTGCATCCATTGTAAAGCGGCGCTCATATGAGCAGTAAGTCGGCCCTCACGATTGAGGCGGCTGGATACAGTGCTGATAAGGGTGGCAACTCTGGCATAGAAATACTGTTCGTCCTCGGAAAGCTGAAGCGGCACGGGGACATGCTTAACAGGCTCAAGCCGGAGCTCGTTGCGTACCTCTTCGTTTCGCTCGTGGCGGACGACGAAACGCATGAGAACTCCCATCCACACCGTCTTCACGCCACGCTGCGACTCACCAGGAATCTGAGGATCGAAGGTGGAGAAGCGGTAACTGGCCGGGGAGCTTGTCCGGGCAAAGTCCTCATCATTGGTGGTTTGCATCGGGAAGCCATAAAAAATTCTCCCACAGCAGAGTGCACAGAAGCAACGATTGTGCGTATCGAAGGTCCAACCGTCCAAGGATACTGTATTATAGTCACCACGGTGAGATACCACAAGATACTCCGAGATAAAGCGGCGCGCTGTTGCTGTGTAGAGGTACTGGTTATTGGACATATGCGACTCCATAGGAGAGTACCGGTGAGGGTAACCACTCCCAAACTCGGAGGTAAACCGGCTCGTTGTAACGGCGCCAATCGCGCGCAAGGGCTCTGTCAGAGTGGAAGGGTCGTTGTTGCTGATCGGTGTTCCTGATACCGCCCACTTTCTTTCGCCACGGAGGAGGTAAAAAAGGCTATTGGACCCGCACTTTTGGCACTCGTCGTAAATAACGCGCCGGAAAAGCAGCCTTGTAACATCGATGCCGGCTTCTTTGGGTGTGGCTGTCTTTCCGTGCCGCTTTTGAGCGATCTTCCAGTAGGCAGCAAACCGGCTCCGCAACCAAGGAAGGATCACGTGCATGACAAAGGACCGACGTGCGGTCACGGAAGCGAATGGGACGTCGATGAGCTCCTGCACGCACTGGGAGGGAAATACTGCCATTGACGGGAAACAAGGGGGCTCGTCAGGTGAGAACGTGGCTAGTGCCGTGACTTCTTCCCAAACCTTGTCCAAAAAGTCGTTTGTCAAGCTCTCGGGATTCACGTAAGAGGTTTGATTAACGGAAACGGTGTACGACGGCCCGGTAAACTCAAGTCGAACGGAGGTATTGTCGGCAGCCTGCACTTCCGCCATCGTCCATTGCGCACTAGCGACTGTACCTTCCGGTTCAATGGCGCCCTTCTTTCTAGCACTCATTTTGCCGCCTGGTGTCTTCCTAGCAGCCTTGCGTGGCGGGCGTGCAGCACTCGAGGTGCCCTCACCGTCTGCTGGGCCTGCCATGCTGCGCGTCACTGTTGGTAGGGAGAGGGACGGTACCCCATCCGCCAAGCCGCCAACACTACTTAGGATTGTGGTGATATCGAAGTGTGTTGTCGCAGCAGCCACGGGGTCATTTGCGATGGCTGTGGCTAGCGCATTCTCCACACCGTCACTCTCACTCCTCAGATGCGTGGCAATGGTCTCGTACGTCGTGATAACAAAATCCGCATTGGCCAAATCTGCCACGGTGTACCGCATCCGCTTCGCACCGTAGAAGAGAATATAGCTGGCGCTGGGGTAAAACTTGGCAATTTCATCAATCCACTGCCCAGCAATGGAGAGAGGAACCACAATAAGCGTAGTGTTAGGAAGCCTCGTCAACGGCTCCATCGCGTCAACGTCAAAGCCGGTAGTGTGGCGCAGCAGTTTGGGTGTGACGGCCTGAATGTCACCCTCCCACCCTCCAGCTTGAAGTGTAGACCGCTTGGCGACGATATTCCATCGCCTGCCCCCCTGTAATCCACCATGGGAGCGGATATCGGTTGCCTCGTCCTCTGCCGTCGTTACCTCTGCCGAATCACCAACACTACCCTTGGGCTTATCCATCGCGCACAGCGTCAGCAGTGTCAGAGTCTTTCCAAGACCCACGTCATCAGCCAAGAAGCCGCCAACGACATGGGTGCGGAGGGTTGAGCAGAGGTCTTCGTACTTGTTGTTGAGCGTAGGAATGTAGGTGGAGATGGTGGTGGTCCCACAGTAAAAGAGGGACCCAACCGCAACCACGTTCCCCGTGGCGTCTTGATCGAGTACAGGCAGTTCGGCAAACTCCGAAACGCCGTGGCGCTCTCGCTCTGCCATCCACTGAAGGTTCTCGAGCTGGTGTCGCTTCAATTCCGCCTTGATAAGGTCTCGTGGCACGATGGAAGGATCGGCCTCAAGATCTGCGACCGACTGTTGGGCGGCAAAGTCTGTAATTTCCTGCACGCTCATCCCACTCGTCGCGTTGCTGAGGAGGAGGTGTCGTGCAAATGTCGACCTCGTAAACACATCAGATGACAGGGTGGGATGCGTCTGTACTGTTGCGTCCTTTTCTTCGTGACCACTCATTTGCCCTGCGCGAATCGCACGAACCAGCGCTTCATCTGAGTGGCTGACAACTTCGTCATCAGTCATCACCATTTGGCTCGCCCCCTGTAGTGTCGTTAAGGTGCCGAGCATGTCGTTGTGCCAGTCCATATAGGACAGGGCGTGCGCCTCAGCCGGCGCGTTGGCGTGGCAACAACAGGGC
This sequence comes from Herpetomonas muscarum, assembly GCA_000482205.1. Taxonomy (NCBI): domain Eukaryota; phylum Euglenozoa; class Kinetoplastea; order Trypanosomatida; family Trypanosomatidae; genus Herpetomonas; species Herpetomonas muscarum. Next base: position 6,418 of record AUXJ01002336.1, read on the forward strand.
TGCGGTGATTTTGCTTTCCTTGCGGCCTGGGCGCGCACTGCATGGTTTCGGAGGGAGTACAGAGTCCACAACGCCTCCCCGAACGGTGCTTTGGGGGCAAAGTTGTACGTCGTCAAACCCCCACGCAACGCATGGGCGAGTTTACCCTTGAGGTGGATGTTAAGTCCACCGGCAGGTTGCTGATAACTGTAGTTTTTAGCTTGCTCGAACTTCTCCAAATAGAGGGAGTCGTGGGAGTCTTTCGGCGGCGGCGTTTTCCAGCTCGGTGCCTTTGCAATGGCTTGCAGGGCATTTGCGATGGCTGAAACATTTGCAGTCTTCAGTATACGCCCCAAATCCACTTTCGGTAGATTGGCTGTGCGGCGCTGCGGAGTCCGGGAGACAGTAGTTCCGGTGGATGCAGCATACCTGGCACGTCGTTCCTGCAGGTCGGCTTCGCGAGCAATTTTGAGGTACGCGCCTCGCAATTGCTCCTCGGCCTTGAAGACAGCGCGCGCCGCGGTGAACGTAGCCTTCAGTTCCGGCCACGGAGTCATTTTCCCAACAATAGTCGTACTGTTGTGCCCCTGATTGCCGGCAGTATGCACAAAGCTGGATAAGAAGGCGTGCGTGTTGCCGCATGGACAATACCGAGACGAGTCGCTGTAGGTGCTGACGTCAAGCTGGACTGCGGGGGGTCGCCTGCCAGGAAGGCTGTCGCGAATCTTTTTCTCCAGTTCGTGTTGTGGCAGTTCCGTGACATCTGTCGGTGTAATCCGTTGGGTTTCGAGGAGGAACTTTCCTATCAGGCCCCACGTACCCCAGTGCAGACCGTGAAGACGGCAAGCCGGGCATGCGAGGAACAATAGACTATACAGTTCGTTGGCGTTGGACTCTGCAAGGGACAAGAGGTAGCCCAGCATCCTGAGCGCCGCCAGGTCTGGGTCATCCTTAGCCTGTCGGGCTCGCTGTGCTGCGGCTGCGCACTCTTCCAACATGAACAACATAAGACACGGCATTGCAAACTCCATGGAGGGGGCGTTGACGTCGGTGCGGGAGTTCTTCGTGGTCCTACTGGTTTCCCCAGCGGCATCATCGTCTGTCTCTCCGCGCCAGACAGAGTTGGGAACGTCGGTCAGTTGCACGCTGACGCGGTGCTCGGACATGAAGGCAAGTAGGATACTATTCCGCAAGTGAGACGTGAAGGCTTCTTTCGGTGCAAAGGCAGATGCCTTGGTGGATGGCTTCGTTGCTGGCGTGCGGTTTTGTTGAGCCTTTGGGGGAGGGATTTCACCCGAGTAGAGGGCTGTGCGGGAAACATTGGTGACCTTTCCACCGTCCAAAGTTTTTTGCACGAGCTTCCCGCTTGCCTTTGCAGCGCGCGGGGGAGGAGCAGCGTTGTCGTCGTCGCTCTCGATATAAATGGTACTGCGTGAACCATCGCTAGATACATCAACGGCCTCCTTTCGGGGGCGCGATGCTGTGCCATTAGCCGCCTTCTTCCCGGCAGGCTTTCGCCCGCGCTTTGTTCCAGTTTGCTGCGCAAAAAGGGAGTCGTCGGAATCCACTGTCACTGTGCTGGTCGCGTCGCTGCTGAGACTGTAAACAGAGTCCGCATCGGCGCTCTTGCTATCCGAGTCCGTTTCCCGAGGCCGCTTCAACGCCTTCCCGGCAACCTTCCGTGTGGGCTTCGCGGCAGCCTTTCCAGCGGCCTTGCGCGCGGGCTTTGGGGCGGCGCGACTGCGCTTCGGTGGCATATCGTTGAAATGATAGAAAACCGCGTTCGGGAGTCACCAACAAGGAAGTTGGCTGACCGCTTTACTAGTATAAGCACCGCTGCAGCGTGTGCCTTCGGAAGTGCGTCTTCGGGTATTTGTGGGAGTTTTAATACGGGGAGTACGTGTTGCTTTTTATACGTTGATGAAAACGGATGCCAAAAGGAAAATGTTCGACGTATAACAAAGGAAGGTGGGGGTACGTTATAAGAACAATAAAATAAATAAATATAAACGGAAGTAGAGGTGAGTGAGAACCACTCAATGAAAATTCTACCAAGGTAAATGAAGAAGAGAAGAAATGGGCCAGATCAGAAATGTCAAGAAGGGTAGAGGTCTTGAAAGGATCGGCTATATTAAAAATATATATATATTTGTGTGTGTGTATGAAAACTACTGTACGCAGAACCAAGGAGGTCAGGAATTCTCGTTGAGATAAGGTGGATCGTGTTTACCGTCCGCACCTAGAGCACTTCCAATTACTGTAGTAAACTGGGCAGTTTTAGAGGCACAGGCGAGAATAATATAGTATTAATCTAATTTTAGATAGTGCTCGGTGGGGAAAGCAGAACTAAAAAAAAGAGGAATGTAATCGATGCAATTGCTGTTGTTAAAATTCCATAGTGGGCATACACAGTTTTAGACCTCTCTTAAAGGACCTGTCGTGACTCCATCATGTGGTACCCTGGCCTCATGGTTTTTGCCCATGTTACCAATTTGCCTCTGTTAGCCTTGGTAACGTGGATATCTCTCTTCTTAATATTGTATCAGTTGATGTGGCTGGTCGTCGCAGAAGACAAAAACAGTTAGCACGGGTTGGAAAGGGTCCGTGGCACCAAGAGAGGGCATCTCTCAACCACAACGTCTTGCAGCTCCGTGACGCCAGCGAGGTTCACCATCAAGAGGGTTGCGCAGTTAGACAGATGGAGATAGGTGAGAGAGGCCAACGTCTCCACCCCCTCAATAGCCGTGAGAAGGTCACAATCATCAATTTTCACCTCGGACAATGCAGCGCAGCCGGTGAAGTTGAGATGACGAACATTCGCACATCTGGATACGATGAAGCGTTCGAGGGCAGTGATCCCTGCCACTCCATAAATGCTCTCGAGTACGAGGCAGTCTTGGATTGATATGGAAGCAAGTGTGTTGCACCCAGTGAGATCGAGGCGAGTCACTGTCTGGCAAAAGTGAAAAGAAAGCCCGCCACACGAATCGAGAACCCCATCATGTCCACGACCGACCCATAGCGTCGGCTCGCCAACAAGCACTTCGTCGAGCGCGGCGCACCCACTAAGATCGATTACTGTGATGGAAGAACATTTTTTGATAAGTAACACTTTGAGGGAACGACTTCCAGCAAGTCCATCGGCATTGGGCAGCTGTGGGCAGTTCAGAGCCGTAAAGCGCTCTAGCGACGCAGGAGCATCGATACACAGACCTGTGAGAACTTCACAGTTGAGGAGTTGAACGGTTTTTAAGTGTCGCAAAGACCTCGTACCGAAGCAGGACTGCAGCGAGCGGCAGTTGGAGATTCGAAGATGCTCAACCACCAAGCAATTCCCCACATCAAGCTCAGTAATTGCACCACAGTCCTCGACACACAGGTTGTAGAGAACGGAAGCGCTGTGTAGCCCTGTCATGGTACGGAGCTGAGTACACCCTGTGACGGTAACGTCTTCCAAAGACGTGCTACCCTCGGGCACGTCGATGGATAGGAGGGCCGGGCAACCCTCAACGCGGAGTTGTCGTAGCGCGGTGAGGGTGCTCAAGCCGGAGAGGTTGTTCAGGGAGAGACACTGTCTCACAGTCAGTAGACGAAGAGATGGGGCCAGCGAGACGTCGAGAAGCTGCGTTCGTGGACACATCCACAGCTCTAGTCGCTGGAGGGTGCGTGACGCCGTTACACTTGCAATCGATTCGATCCGCTCGCAGTCCGCAACAACCACTGAAAGCACTGAGGGTAAATCTAAAAGAGATATATCTTGAAGATTACTGCAGCCTCTGATCTCAATGTGTGTTAGAGATGCTGTGCCACAGGTGCTCGTGACGAAGGTCACGCCACTGCAATAATCAAGACCAAGCCGCTCTAGTTGGGTCCACGCGGAAACATCCAAAGTAGCCACAGTTCGATTTCTTGACAAGGAAAGTGATCGCAGTTGGTGAAGCCCGTCAAGCGATTCTAGACGCAACCAAGGGCCGCCCGCCCTCAATATTTCCAGAGCGCAGCAGGTACACAGGTCGGTGGGGAACTGTAGAGATTGACAGTCAGTGATGCATAGCTCTTTCAACGAGTTGGTTGGAAAGAGCCCCTTCAGGGAATGTAGCTGGGGGCAGTTTTCTAAAGTGAAGCGTTCCAAACTGTGGTCATGGCCAGTAGATATGACTTCCAACGCAGGGCAGCTGCCGATGGATACTGTTTGTAGTACGGGTAGCGAGGCCAAGTCCAGATTACGCAATAGCGAGCATTTCAGAAGAGAGAGGTCCACCATATGTCGTGGTCCGTCACTCAACTGCGAAAACGACAGATCCACGACTGCCCACGACAGCAGAGCGAGGCTTTGAAGGTTCAGGACGTTCCCTAGGATCCTGATATCCGTGCTTCCAGAAGACAATATGCGCACCGTGCGCAAGCGGGCGAATGAGCTAAGGACGTGCATATTATTCAACGTGCTGGATGAGGGGCACTCAAATCGGAGAGATCTCAGTGACCTACTAGTGGCCAGCCAGCTGAGATCAGTCATGGAAGCGCACTCTATCATGATCACAGACTCCAAACGCCGGAGCCGCGCCAACAGGCCAACCGGGGGGACTACTCGGCACATGTGTAACACCAAAAGTCGGAGGCCCTTTGCTGCGCTCAAGGCAGCAGCATGAACCATCGTTTCGGCCTTGTATTGCTCACCAACAGCAACAAAGGACCGTAGCCTCGGGAATAGAGAGAGCGACATGACGCCTGTCCCACTGCGGAGCAATGCTAGCGACTCTAAAGAGGCGAATGTCACGCTTTTACAACAGTTTGTGAGGAGACTAGCGTCGTCAGTTGCGAGTGCTACAAGGGGACAGGACAGGTGCGGTATGCTACAGCATGAACTCTTTTTTGAGGACAAGAACACCAAAGTCCATGGAAGCGCTGAGGCTTCGCGCTGCTGCCACCAGTCAAAGCACGTAGGTCGGGGCAAACCTTTGACAGTGAACTGCCTCACAACGAAGAAGTTGTGAGAGGGTTGACTACAGCCATCGATTAGGTCCCGAACAAGTTGAATTTCGGCACTATCATATAAAAAATATGTGCAATCTTGCGCGGTACCAATGTTTAGCTGGACGTAGGAGTGCCCACCAGGAGAACCCTGGCGACTCTTCGTTAAAGCGAGTCCCCTGTGCTGCTCCACAACGTCCCGTGCATGTGGAGAGACACAGGAAAGGGCGTGAAGGCTACCAACGGAAGCGCAGTGCTTGTCGTTGATGACCGATACCCAGAAAGTGTTCATCTATTAAAACGCTTCTCAGTCATGTATTGTTTAAAAATAGTCATTTAAAAGTGTAGTTTAATGAGAGGCAAGTGCGGTGCCGGCGTATAGGAAAGAATGAAAAATTGGATTCGCATATGACACGAAGTGCATGGGGTGGAGCATACAATCTCACACTTGATTCGAGTGTAAGCAGACATCAGAATGTAGCGATGGGGATACCAGTAAATAAGAAGCCTGCTTTCAGATTGACAGGCTGCAGTAGCGCGACATTATTTCAATCGTTGTATGACAACGCAATGGGTAATTCTAACCTTTTCCGACACCTTGTCTGCGGTAATGAAGTATGGTTGCGTTTCATTTCAGTAGGCTTTGCGGTTCTGTGTATGTGACGATAGAAAAATACTTCCGATTTTGTTTCGTATCACTCCTCCTGCCTGAATCTCAGGCAAAAAGAAGGTAGTGCCTGTTCCCAACAGTGCGGTAGAACGAACACGGACGAGTAATCTCCTTCTCAACCTTGTGGTGTCGCGCACCCCGGCCTTCCACCAGAGAAGAAGCCGCAGACCTCCGTCATGGATGGCAGAGGCCTGCTGAAGTAAACGTCGAGCACCGCCCTCCCCTCCCAATTGCATGCTATCAGCAAGGCTGATGAGGGCTGTGATGGTACGGCTAGTAGCCAGGTGGCCGGGGCAAGTTTTGGATGCCTCGCGCGATCGCAGTGGCTCCGTCGATGGGTGTGATCCCCCAGTATGAATACCGGAAGTAGCAAAATCCAAAGTAGACGACTAGGACAATCGGGCCAATGATTGAGATGTTGGCGACGGTCAGCAGCTTTTTAATTTTGAATTTTTGATCAACTGGAACACGACTGAGCTTGTCCTCGAACATTCCAAGCTCGTCCTTGTCCTTCTTCCACCTCCGATACGACCAGCGGTTGATGGGGTGGCTATCCTTACTAGCTTCCCAGTATGAACGCTCCCGCAACGCATCCTTCTTCAGCGTCTTGTTAAAAGCATACAGACGGGAGGAGTTCACGCGGCCAACCGCCCCGCGCTTGACAAAGTTAGACATGGTAAGCGAAGTCAGTGTTCCTGAGAGTATACAATATTATCTATGGTGTGGTTCCAATTATTGTTGTTGTTTTTTGAACCATTGGTGTTAAGAGAACAAGAGCCAGGCAATGAAGGTCAGCAAGGACAGAAAGGGGCGTCGTTGAAACGTACAGGTGCATCTTGATGTACATCTCCATAGGTGAATTCATATAAGTTTAGTTCACCAGAACCGTTCAGCAGCACGCCCGTGGATAAACGGGGAGAAGTGCCCTACCCACCTTCCTCATCTGTTACGAATTATCTTTCAACGGTCGAGTGTAAACACCCTTGTTCTGGTACTAGACAAGTGCTTTCATGCGGTAGGAAGAAAAGGTATTCCTTCCTCGAGTGAGAGCATGGAACTACAAGCTGGGGATGATCGGAAACGGGTAGCACCGTCACTAGTACTGTCGGCTGTTTATCGTGGGCGTGGCGGGCAGCGCACAAGAAATAGCGTAGCGGAAAAATCAGAAAAACACCCTGCATATTTTTTTTGACCGTCGTAACCAGTTTAAAATTGAGGTAGGTGCGCGCATCCTGTGTGGAGGGGGAGGACGTGAGGACGATATCATAATTGTGGAGAAAAGAAAACGTGAGTGGTAACTGTTTTCATCAAATATGCCGACTAGACAAGTATGTCTCTTACGATACGGCTTTGCTTCCGCAGATGTACAGCATGCCATCGTCGGAGCAGGACACGACGCACGCTCCTTCCACTTTGACATCCTTAACACAAGAACGATGTAACGTTAGCTGTGCCGCAGGTTTCACAACCAGTCCCTCCGGCCAGCGGTTCGATGCGACAGTAGCACTCAGGAGATGGGGGGACTGTGCGCGCGCTGAAAGGTGTGCGAACACACCAACGTCCCGCGTGGGCAAGGGCCCCCGACTTCCCGGTGTTTCCCTCCCGGCTGCCTCAGCCTCATCCAAGTTCCAGAAGCAGAGACACCCCTCAGCAGTGCCGGCTATAACGTGGCTGTCCTGTGACCCAAATGTTACCGGCACAGAGGCCTGTGCGCTCTTGCCCGCCCCTTGAATGCGATACGGTAGTTGTCGGCCCAAAATGAGATCATACAGCCGCACCGTCCCTCCGCGGTAAGAGGCGAGTAGCAAAGAGGATGACGGCGACAATGCTAGTGAGGCCAACTCGCCGGATGCCGGAGCGGCAATGGTGTGCGTTCGGACACCGGTAGCGACATCGACGGCGAACACCGTTCCATCCTTTGTTCCCGCGTAGTACATGGAGCCGGAGTGACTCGCAAGGATCGACACAACAGGGGACTTTCCAAATGTGTTTTCGAACATTTTTGTCCCGTTTACCGTCTCCCATACAGCAACCGTCCCATCTGACAGGCCCGCCGCAACAACAGTCCCGCACGGGAAAAAACAGCTCGCCATCACGTCCGATCCATGAGCGAAGGTGTGGGTAAGTTCTTCCCCGCCCTTGTCAGTCAGCGAGCCTGCCGCATAAGTGTCATCAAAGCGCGTCAAGCCGTCCAGACGTGCACCAGCGCTGCTGTTAAAAAGGGAGGTGCTGCTCTTGTCGTGGTCACGGATCCGGTCAGTGAGGTCGAACACGGCTACTTGCGGGCCGCCCCACAAAAGGAGGCGCTTATCCAGACGCTGCAATCCCTTAATGGAGTAGCGATGGGAGAACATGAGCGCACCATCCTCTGCAGCAGCGGGAGCAGCAGCAGCGGACTCCCCATGAACAGACGACCTCTGGCGCTGCCCATCGTGCAGGCGCCAGCGTGCTTCACTCGACCCGTATGGCGTCGGCTGTTTTAGAGGTACCCAAAAGAGCTTCCCGTCGCGGCAGCCGACAACGACAGCTGGAACGGAGAGGACCGGCTCGCACGCCGTCAGGTGGGGTGGCAGCGAGGGGGACGATATTGGGGACTGGGGCGTACTGGTTGCGCTGCCCCCCGCGGAGCCAGATATCCGCGAGAGGGCAGCTGATCGAGCAACGCGACCAACATCGATGCGCTCTAATGGCTCGGCGGGGAGCATCTGGGCCGAAAGCGGGAGCGAGAGAGAGCGTAGAATGATCGGGTTGTTATGGCGGGTTAGCTGCGGGTACTGCCTGTCGATCAATTCGTAGGCGAGTGACTGTGTGGCCATAGATTCGAGTGAGGGTAGGGCGGCCGCGAAGGCCAGACCATCTGTCTTCTCGGTTTCGCCATGCGCATGGGTGATGTTGCCTTGCCGACAGTACGGCCCCGTTAGGCAGTCCCCCGCCGTCTTGTTGATGTAATGCAGGAGTTGCGCGCGCCCCTCCTCGGCGGACCAACCGCGCAGCTCTGGGTAGACAACTGCGGCATCGGCTATCGTTTTGCAGGTGAGGAGGTAGCTCAGCTTCTGGAAGAGCTCATGGGGCACTGACGACTCGAAGGGCTTCACCGATCGCATAAAAAAAGCGTAGCGCCGTTGGCTATCATCGTGGTCAAACAACTCTAGGAACTGCTGCTGTGCCAGTAGGAAGGGCAGCGACCGGGCGAGTGGGATGAGGTAGGCAATTTCATCCACCTGGAAGGTCCCCTGTGGGCGTAAAGAAATGCGGCTCTGCAGCTTCGAGACGGCCTTCTGTGCCCCCTCCCAGTCCCGCTCGCTGACGGCGCGACAGATGGCGCGGACAGACTTGCGCTGCTGATGCTCCTCACGTAAGAGCGTGTTCGCTTCTTCGCGGAGTAGCTGGGCTGACGACGTGAAGCCCTCCTTCACGAGCCAAGCGATAACAACTTTGACCAACTCGGAGCGGGTCGTCTCGTTTGCCTCGAGCTCCACCAGGGACGGACGGGCGAACTGAAAGTGCTCGTCCCGCGAAAGTTCCGCCGCGTACGCATGCGTGGGCTCCCCGTGAGCGGAGAAGGGACTCGTGGACACGCCTGCTGGAGACCCAAACGTGAAGGATCGTGCAGCCGCCATTTCAATATGACGCTCCCTGCGCGCAGAATGCTGTGACGCAAGCAGTATGTATTCTCTGCAATAAAAAAAGAGCCAACGGGGGAGAGAAAGTAACGACGGAGTAGAGCAAAACGATTGTGCCGCTACTCGAACAAGTCTGATAAATAGCCCAACACGGCCTTGGCAATTACAATAAGGCTACAGATAAATATTCTCACCAGCAGAGAAACTTGGACCGTGCACAAAACAATCGCAACAGTAACGTAGTTGAGACTCAATTCTGTGAGGGAGAAGGACGGAGGTCACAGACTAAATTAAGAGGCCGCTAGTACAACAAGATGTAAATATGCCCCTTTAAAAAGGGAGACTGAAAGTGGAGCGGGCGTTTCGTCCACTCCTCTTAGTCGATAGAAGAACAAACACGCTAGCGTACGAAAAATGCATAAAACGATAGAGCATGTAGGGTTCAGAGGTTGGGGGCATGTTGCGTTTAGGCGGACACAGGGAAGTAGTGGAAGGGGGGGGGAGGGGGGGGAGGGGCATGTCAACAAGGATGCAATTGTATGGTTTACCTCTTTTACGAAGACCCTCTGAGAAATGTTGACAACCTCATTTCGATTGCTTGATATTTGTACCCAGTAGGGCAGCGTTTGCTAAATAGAGAACCGTTGCTGTCTTCCTGGTATTTCACTTTTTCATTTGCATTCTGTGTATGGGAGAGGGTAGGAAGGGTGTTGTCGCACATTTTAATGGACGGTAGACATGCTTTCCGGTGTATGCACACATCCATTACGATGATGGGAAGAAGAAGATAAAACTGCAGATCAGAAAAATGGAGCTTACCAGCTTTCATGCAGACAATGCGCACATGAAATCCACAAGGTGAGAGCAGTTGAAAGGAAAGTGACATCATTCCTGTCACAACCTTTTTGTTTTCGATGCGTGCGCTTTTGGTGTAGTAAAGTGTAAAATAGTTAAAGTAACGGGGAAGACAAAAATGTGCAATAAAATCGTTGCGAAATCAAATTAGACAGTTTGGACTTCACGGGAGCGTATTGGGTCGCCTCGTCGATGTGAGTGTGTGTGTGTGTGAGGTATCATCGACTGTCTCACTTCCCGTTTCTCCGATCCCTTGACGAAAACTGTCTAATGGCGGCAAGGAGGTCTCCGGCCTCCATTTCAGGCCACCTCTTTTTTGAGAAGACAAACTCGGAGTAGGCGCTCTGGTAGAGAAGGAAGTTGCTAAGTCGCTGCTCGCCGCTGGTGCGGAGGATCAGCTGTGGCTCCCTCGCAGCGGTAGAGGCGAAGATCCGACGCTCACCCTCCTCGTCGTCTGACTGGGTCAGACATCGCAGCATTTCCGCCCCCAGCTCCGCAGCTGACACATCGCTAGTGCAGTCACCGGAGCGGAGGCGACGCTGCAGAACCCGACTGCAGGCACACGCAACTTCCTCTTGGCCACCGTAGCTCACACACACATTGACCACAATCCGCCGCGGGGTGAAGTGTCGCGATTCTCGCTCCACCGCCTGCATGCGTTCTAGCACGCGCGGCGGAAGGCGTGCGACATCGGTGCACACGAAGCGAACGTAAATACCGTGCTCCTTCGCGGTAAGTCGAATGCGTTCAAAAAAGAAGAAGAATAGCGTCATAAGCGTATCCACCTCGTACGGTGGCCGTCGCCAGTTCTCTGTTGAGAAAGCGTAGACTGTCAGTATCGGTATTCTCGCTGTGATGCAGTCCTTGATAAAGTCAATCAGCTTCTCACCACCTTTCCGGTGGCCATCGAGTGCGGTTGCGCGTATCAGAGAGAGAAAATATTCGTACTTGGGTGTAACCCACGCCCGTTCACTACATGGGCGAGACGCAGAAGGGGAGGCCGCTATCGATTCCTTGACGCCGTCGTAACATACCTCCCGACAGATTTCACGGATAGCTTCATGCCGGCTGGCGTCGTTGCTGGGTTCAGCTATTCGACCCTTTCCACCGTACCTTCTGTTTCCGTCCATGATGACGGCCAGGTGGGTGAGGCTGTGTTCAATCGTCGAGAGGGACTCTTCGTGGGGTGGCACACCACTAACGACATAGGGAGGAGGGACAGGGAAGCTCTTTTCCTCACTATGGCCAACAAGGATAGAGGTCCAGCGCAGCAATAGAAGCACTACGTAGTGCAGACCACCCGTCACTAGCACGGTGAAACAGGCGAGACTGAACATGCCACAGACATCCGCTAGGGTGCCAATGTCAGTGCGGTAGTTGCTCTCGTACATGAGAGCGTCTAGGCGCGGACTGTACAACATCCCTAAAGTATGTGGCATAAATTACTTCTCCAAGTTACAGCAAGTTCACGTAATATCTAGAACCGCTAACGGTGTGTGTGTGGTGGGGGGGGGGGAGTTAAGAGGATTATTAGTGTAGAAGGTGAAGGAAGGGGACATGTGTTCTTCTAGTGGAGAGTAGGTCAGTGGTAGAGAATGACATTTATTGGAGTCGTATTATTACGGCATCGTTCTTACAAGATCGGAATTGTTCTGTTATGCGAAATTGTCTTTTCTTCCCACGCGAGCACACATGCTGGGACACAGTTCCGAGCAGCAAAACCGATACCTGCGAGATGAGGCAAGATCGCAAATTTGGGTCCCTCGCGCTGAAAGCTCGTTTCACTCAGAACAGCAAGACAAAAATAAAAGTAATATTCTGCAGCAAGGAAAGAAAATGTACAGGTGTTATGAATGTAGCAGAGCTGATGGTGCCGTGTCTCTATAACAGTGTAGAGTCGGCCGCATAGCGCTGTCACGTACGTTGCAGGGATGGCATCCGCCTGTTGGAGACTGACGGAGGATCCAGTGTACCCTTCTGCAGCTCCACCAGCAAGTCGCCAGTGCGAGACTTCCCCCACCGTGCGCCAATGTGATCTTCCGCGAGGCGGTGAAGCACCTCGGAGTTGAATAACGAGAGGGATTGCGCGGTGGTGATGATTGGTGCGAGAAGTGTGTAGATGCCCTTGGCGAAGTGAACCACCGGCATATAGAGCCAGTTGCCGAGTACTCGCAGCAGGGACTTGGTCGAATGCGTGCTGCCATCCATGTGATTCCGGACACGACTTTCACCCGCGAAGAGGCGCAGCTGTTCCGTGTGGTCAGCAACAATGCCATGCTCGCGCTCGAGGCTCATCACCACGTACTCCAGTTGCTGCTGCGCGTACGCCATTTCGGCCTGGCTCTTCGCAAAAAGGTCGCTCAGTTTGGCGACGTGTGCATCTAGCTCCTCTATTAGAATACGCTGGTGCTGGACGGTGTGCTCAAGGTTGTGACAGCGCATTGACAACGCGTCGAGTGAGTCAGGTTGTGGTGCCCGAGGGGACACCTCTACGGAGCCGGAGCGACGTGAACGGTTTGCATCTGTGAGGGCGCTGCTGTCCAGCGCTACGGTGACTGCCCGCCTCATTTTGATGTGCAACCGACCGGTGAGGGACGGCTGTCAGCTAGTGTTGCTATTTAGAAGCAATGTGTACTTTGTGTCAAAGACAGAAGTGATCCGTTTGGGAACAGCTAACAGGACTCAAACCACAAGGAGAACAATATGGAAAAGGTGGGATCTATTGGGATATCAGCATCGCTGCGCAACATCGCGGAGCTTGTCAAAAAACAAAACACCATCGCATTTTTTGTGTTCCTGACGCACTTTCTTCTCATTTGAGGCGAGTGTAATTGGATACGATCATTCCGTTCTTAAGTGGACGGTAGAGTGGTGCAATCACAATTGTGACGATAAATAATATAATAGGCGACTTGTGTTACGGAGTTACTGTGGCCATCCAATAGCACGATTTGAGGGCAGCTTTGGAGAGGCCTCCCCCATAGGTTCCTATCACTCCTCATCATCCAAAAGGAGGAGACCACCCCCACCACTAGCACTTGGCTTCTTTGCCCCTTCCGTTGCTTGTGTGGTTGCGGGGCTGGTGGCGGTGATGTCACCATCAAAGCGTTTGCTCGATGGCGTTCCTCCGCCGAGTGCTGCCTCATCCGGATGCAAAGGTAATGGGCCATCCCCTGCTTCCCTTTGGTGGCCACGCTTGTCCGGCAAGATAGAAGGACTACTGGAGCTGAGGGCTGTCGGAGTGCCCTCGCCCCGCGCGCGCTTTCGTGTTGGCGTGAAATCCTCACCAATTGCGTCCCAGTCAATGTCGTCATACGGTGACGGCGCCTCCTCCCCCTTTCCGCGGCGCACATGCATAATGGGGTCATAGAGACGCGAGGGCGTATAGTCCTTACGGGAGCTCTGTTCCACAAACTCGCGGTCCTCTGCAGATAAACGGTCGTAATAACGGTCCGCCACCCGTCGAAACCCGTATCCTATGAGGGACGGTGCACCCCCCGTGGTGGCTCTGTGAGTGGTACCGGTGACGACGACGCCGTCGTCCTCGTCGTCATCGGAGTCGGACGACGATACGGAACTTGACTCGGAGCTGCTGTGGCGCTGACGCCTTCCGCCGTGTGCATTGGCGTTCCGTGAAGTCCTTCCCTTTCGCACTGGAGGGCTCAGGTCCTCCTCGCTGTCATCAGATGCATCCTCCCCGTCACTGGTGGCAGATCCGCTGCTGGAGTTGTCGGACGGGCTCTCGTAATGGGGCACTTCACCGTCGCTGCCCCCACTGACCGTTTCATCGTCGTCCACAATGAAATCGCTGCCGTCATCGTAGGCGACCTCCGCATTGTGGGCTGTCGAGATTGTTTCGCCAGGAAACGCCAATTCCTCCACTGACTCGGGGTGTTCCTCCGCCCTCTCAGTCGCCTCCACAACGCGGTTGTAGCGGAGGCAGTTGTAACGGGCATTCACTTGCCAGTACCGTTGCTGTGTGAGAGCAAGTCGCGGCTTGGCGCCACGGCGTTCCTTCTTGCGCTGCTGATATAGCTCCTCTTGAAGTCGATTGTAGTGATTGTGAAAGGTGCACAACTGATCCCGCAACCGGTAGTCCACCGCGGAGGTGTCAGAGACGGCGTGGTGTAGTTGCATGTGCCGCCGCCACGCGGGACCTCGTCGAAAGACAATATGCGCAAGTGGGCTGTCCCACTCCGCGTCGTCAATTGCTGCTGTGGTAGAATCCTCCACATCCACCGCACCGCCGATCATGTAGCACAACACGTCCAGTGGATCGATCACGGGTGTTTCGCCACTGTCAAGAGTGTGGATGGTGGCCCCGCTCTCGCGGAGGTAAGGGAGATAACGCGTCTCTAGGTAGTGTCCGTAACAGACCGGGCAAACATACACCTCCGCAGGATTGAGATGGTAGAATTCATCAATAATTTGGTCAAAGTAGACGTGCCGGTGCAGAATTACGACACTGCCAGTGTGGCCGCCCTGACTCTGCCTCCCGTCATCGTCGTCCACAAGTGACATCGTCGGCACGATAACATTTGTCGCATCGAACCGGAACTGCTTTCCCTCAATCTGCTCGATGCGCGCCACCAGTGAGGCGTGCATCGGTTCGCGGAAATGCGGCGGCTGCATGAACCGGCCCTTGTCGTTTGCGATGCGGATCAGCGTGGAAGTGTTGTAAAAGAGACGAAGCGTCTTGTCAGGACTGATAATCTCAACGAACTTGTGGCTGTCCAGTGGTTCCGCAGTGATCGCGTCGATTCGCTCCTCAGCTGCCGTCTCAAGGTCCATCTTGTTGGCATTGGTTGCCTGCCGGCGAGGCAGCTTCGTTTGGCGCGACTTTGGCGGCATCTTTAGGTAGGCGTGCGCAATTCTGAATAATATGTTAAAGACGTGTCACTATAAAAGTGCGTATAGGCGGGTGTGCGTAGGCGCACAATATAATTGGGGGTGCTTCTATGTGACGGCCAGGGTCGGGAATTACGTGGCGCGCCGTCGTGTATTGAACTCTATTGCTGTGGATCCTTTTGTAATGTGTGGATGAAAAGATGGAAAGGGGGAGGAGGAGGA
>AUXJ01002348.1:0-23803 GCA_000482205.1 Herpetomonas muscarum
CCCCCCCCCCCCACACACACACACACACTTATCCGATGTGGGAGAAAGTGGTGACGCACCTTCTAAAAGTATCACAAGGATCCGGCGCAGCATCGCAATATCTAATGAACTTCCCTTCGCTGATTATCTTAACAGCGTATCTTCTTTGGTATGCATGGAATGTACAAACAGCGTGCATAGCTTTTTCAATCAGGGTTGCTGCACAGATACAAACTGGCAGTTGGTGAAGTAGCCCATGGCTCCATTTCTGGTGTTTGCGCCATTTTGGCTAAAGAGCCATTTTTGTTTAGTTTGGGAAGCTGCTCGACTCCTCGCTACTTCCTTGCCGCCCACGAGGGGTTGGCCTGGTAAATGTGCTTGAGGTCGTTGCTGTCAAAGTTTAGCAAGGTGGAGAAGACGGGCAGGAGATTGACTAGCACGTTCTCGTCGCCCTTAGCGCAGAGTGCCTTGACCAAAATGGACCGCAAGTACACTGTTTGCTGGCCGTCGAGGACGCCCTTTTCAGCAACAGGAGTTGCGGCGACTGCCCGCTGCTTGTCGAGCAGCTCCCGCTTCACCTTCCATAGCTGATCTGACAGTGATTGAAGTGACTCTTGCTGCTCGGCAATGATTTTATTTGCCTCCAGGAGCGTTTTTGGTCTGTCTCCACCACCACGGCAATTGTTCAATGCCGCATCTCCTCCCTGGCTATTAGAAACCCCCGTCAACCCATCAGCATCACTCGGCAGTGTCGCAGACGCCGTGCGACGATCATCCTCGAGATCGCGGAGGCGCTTCTGTAGCGCCTCGTACTCGCTGAGGAGGTTCCCGTACGCGGCGTCCTCCACCATCTGAGGAGACGCTGCCGTACTCGCAGCGGCGTCAGATGCCGGACCAATGCGGTGAAGCTGTTCGTTGCGCTCTGCCGCCACAACAGCCTGCTCAACCGCTCGACCCAGCTTCTCTTCGTAGTCGGCGCGGGCCTGCTCAAGTTCTTCCTCTGCAAGCGCGCGCATTCTCTCCATCTCATCGCGGTGCTGCATAAATATCGCATTCTCACGTGCGATGTACTCTGCGCGCACCTGTGCCACCTCCTGCTCCATACGCTCGCCCATGGCATCCATCTCATCCATGTTCGGGCCACGCATCAACTCCGCCTGCTGCTCCTCTAGCACCTTATTTGCCTGCTCTGCAGTGTGGAAACGGTCCTCTAGGAGAGCAATTGTTTCCTTGCAGTTTGCGAGGGAGCGGTCGCGCTCGGCAACAGTGTCCTTGAGCGCTGTGATGGATCGCCTCAGCTCCTCCACCTGCTGCTGGAGCGTCTCGCAGTTTTTCGTCTGCAGCTTCAGTGTCATTGTGACACGCCGCTTGTAGGCGTCGATATCCTCGCCGGGGGTGCTGCTAGGTGCCCTCTCGCCGCCTACGGGGGAATCTTCGTGTGTGTGGCTGTTCACGAGTGGATGGAGACCCGCAGCGGCAGAGGCCATGATATCAGTCTTCGCCAACGTCGCCCGCAGAAGAGCATCGGTCGCACCCACGCAATGAAGTTGAGCGCTCTCCACGTACGATTTCACCATAGGGGTGCTAGATGCCTGACCACCACCACACACCCCCTCGGAGGGCTGGGAACCTTGCCCATGTCCTACTGCGTCAATTAGACCCTGCAGTCGATCACGTTCTGCGCGCGTCTCGTCTAGCGAAGCCGATAAGTGCAAGACCTGTTGTCTCATCTGGTCCACGCCGGCCTTCGCCTTCTCCTTCCATTGTGATAATTTGTTCTTCTCCTTCTCCAACGCACTCCGCAACGCGGCGATTTCCTCGCTATGAGCTGTCATCTCGACGGATGGCGCGGCGGAAGGATGTTCGCCATCCATACCGCCAAGAAACGCTGAGAAACAGGATAATAATAAAGATTATGGTCTCAGTGGGCAGTGGACCATTCAAAAGGAAAATGAAGTGGCAGTGCCAGGGTCGCCGCAGGGCAACAGCCAGAACGACGCACCTGGTAGGACCGGTGGGGGATGCCCTGTTCCAAACGTGCGGGGAGAGATGACAATGTAACTGTTATTCAATTGCGACACAGTTAACAGTGTCACTAATTCTACAGCGTGTGTGGCGTGAGTGTGAAAGAGAAAGAAATAGAGAGGGGCGAGTAAGCGAGATAAAGCCGATTCCCCGTGTGGAAGGGAGACGTGTATGGAACCTGCCGCGACAACAAGGGGTTCATCTTGCCCACTGAAAGTTGTGTGCATATACATTTATCGGCGTTGCAAACCATGCAGCCGTTTAACGCAATAGGAACGACGTTTTGTTATTATTTACCAGCGGTGGGACGCCAGACAAATACGTCACACCGTGACATTAGCCTGTTGTTGTAGAGTACGTAGGCTTTCATAATTCCATCGTGACCAAGTGACTGGATACACCGTCAGAATGTTTTTGATGCATGTGTGAAAAACAGCAGGCTGTGCATCACCCACAACGCCCGCATTCAGTTAAACTACGACCTCAAACAACCCACCATGGGGAGGCATTCGACGCGAACACCAGAGTACATTATCATTGTAACAGCAAATAAAAACCATTTGTTAATTCTCTTCTTCAGCATGCGCGTGTGAGAACGATCTGATGGCTTCGGAGGAGCTGCGAGGGAGTTTGCGCAGTGTGGGCATAGCACGGCAACCATCCTACTAGGCCGTGGCGCTGTCGCTCGGGGAGTTGCTGGCTCCTGCCTCCTCCGGTGGGTAATGTGGGACAGTGTTGCGGGCAAAGGGGCCGCCTGGCTGCCATGGGGTGTAGACAATGGGGGCATCCTTCCGCTTTTCCTCCACGACCTCCCGTCGGATACTGCCCTGAAGTACTGCGACGTCGTCCATCCTATTACGCGTATCATTGTTGGCCATCCATGGATGCCACGCCTTCTCGTCCCTCTTCTTCCCCTCGTAGTCGCCCTTGATTTGGTCCTCCGAGTAACTCCACCGTCCAGTAATCACACGCTTCTGCGACTGGTACGCCCGGTAGAAGTAATAGAACGAGAAGAGTGACAGGAACACAATGAACACGGCAAAATCCTGAAGTCCAAAGGAGCGGTACTCTGGCCGATCCGCCGTCTGACGGTGAATCGTACCCGTCAAATCGTCGTAGTTCATCCGCCTAAAGTTCACATCGCCCTTCGCCTTTGCCGTTTCCTTTCCCTTGTCATGCCGGTGCGACATCATAATCTTCTGCGCCTCCCTGAGCGCCATGAACTGCTCATTCGTACCACCGTTGTCGGGATGGTACTTGAGAGCGAGCTTGTTGAAACGCTTCTTCACCTCTTTTTTGTTCCACTCCTCATTCATTTGGAAACCAAAGATGCTGCATGCCTGCTGAAGTGTCATGTGACCCTTATCACCGGCAATGCTGCCCTCGAATCGCTCGTACACGAGCGTCCTAACAGTGCGCCGAAACATAATCTACGATCTGCACTACTACTGAGCTACAGGGCGTTTCAAAGTAAACGGTAGTTACGCAATGGGAGAAAGACAAACGTGACGAGTGCAGAAGAAGTAAACCACTATTCATCGCTGGTGTGTAACTTGTCATGTAGATAGTTTCCATAAATAACTGTCACTGGGACGTGTCCGAACGCAACCGTGCAACGAACCGAGAACAGACAACCAACAAAACGGTTCACGCCATTTCTGGGGGCTGCAATGGCACTTTGTGACGACCGCCCTCATCATTAAACAAGAATACTAGTAGTAACGATGACTCCACAACGGTCGCAGCCATAGAAAAACTCACATACGGTCCGTCTTCATTAGCCCATCGTATAATCGAGCAGAGCTGGTAGTGCCAGCACGTTCTCTTTCAAGGTTTTTGCTCTGTTGCTGTTCCTAGTGGCGTCCCACTATGGCGGTGATGCGGGGTAATTTACATCAGATATATATGCTGACCCGATAGGATAGTGAGAGGCAGCGGGGAAAAAAATATAAAGACAGAACGACTGTGAAACACACGAGAGCAGCCAGCCTTTCCGCTGCAGCGGGCCTGCTCCGACGTATTTCCACGCGCAACGATAGTGCCCCTCCACACAGAGGCTGCACCATGACACACCTTTTACATTGCCTCCCTCTTCATCCCCTTGGTCAAAGATTGCAAGTTTTACAAAGCGGAGTGGGGGATTACGAACTCCTTGATACACACACACACATTGCGCCGCGATACTGCCAAAAAACAGAAGCCGGTGCTGTGATGCGTTTCCTTTAGCCCCAGGACAGTGGCCGGATGAGATGAAGAATCTGCTGCACGCAGCGACGGAGGAGGTAATTAGTATTCGCCAGTTGTGTGCGGATGGCGTCCTCGCCGTCCAGTGGGACCATTAGGGAGTAGAGGTTAAAGTGGCTGGAATGCCCTGCGAGAACGTTGAGATCTGCTGCTTCCTCGTCCTCATCAAAGGCACTAAGAACGCAGCTGTGCGTGTGGTAGCGGATGTGATGCCACTGGTCATTGCGGAGTTCGGTAAAATTGTACGGGTTGTACTCCTCATCGACAGCGCGAGCCTTTTTGGATATGCGGAACAGGGCCATGTCCTTGTCCTCGCCGTACTTGTTGTGGCGGGTGCTGGCGACGGAGTAAAATTGACAGTACTGCGCCAAATCCGCGTAGGCCTTTGCCTCCAGCGCGGCGCTCTTCGGGACCATGTTGGCGATGAAGCGAGAGTCCTCGTTGTGAAGGATGAAGCTGAAGCCCGCCTGGGCCAGCATCCGGAACATGGTGACGGGCTCGCACCAGCCATTACGCAGAGCCTGCAGCTCGGCATCGTCGGGGGAGAGGAGCTTGCAGGAGGCGTTCTCCACCAGAATGCGGAACACGCGGTCGCTGCTATCGCCACGGCGACGTCCCTCGAGGGTCAGGACCACCTGATCATAATTGATTGGGCGGAGGCTCCACCGCTCATACGGGGCGTCGAAGACCTTCTCCTGCAGCACAGCGAAGTGGGCAAGCTCACCCGTCGTGAAAGTTGCGCGCCGGGCGTTTGAGTCGGACCGCGCTGCGCCGTTGCCGCCAAGGGTTGCTCCAAAGACGATGTGACTGCAGGGCTCCCACTCGCCTGACGCGGCCACCCACTTGCCGACAAGCAGCGAGGGCTGGCGAATGACTATGGTGTGGGGAACGTTGAAGGAAATCCTAAACGCCGGATCCTCAGAGCGCGACTCTGCGTTGTTCGGCGGGTACGGCTCGTACTGCAGAGACTCGTTACCAATCGCCTTGCTCCGCAGCTGCCACTCACCAAAGGTATGTGGGCGGTGCGTAAAGCTGAGTAGGTCTACCTTCAGCGTGCAGTCGAGGGCGTAATACTCCTTACCCCGCATGTCGAATCCAGCAAAAGGGTTAAAAGAAAACTGAAGCGCGCGCACGGCGACATTCTCCTTGCTGAGACCGAGCACCTTCGGCAGCTTCGGCAGCGAATTGGACTTGGGATCCAGCCGCACCTCAATCTCAGGGAACAAGAGCGACGTGAAACTCCGTGTTGCCTCCTTTACCTTCACCCACAGCCCGTACTTGAAGGTCGGGCGCTCCTCGGGCAGCACGCGCATCAACGTCTCCCGATCCACCCCTGTGCCATCCAGGGCAACGTCGTAGTACGACAGCGCGTTAATAGTCACAAAATCAAGAGCGGCTAGGACTTGGGCATTCACGTTGCGAAGATTGGTGCCGTGGAAGGCGATGCGCTCGAGTGCCTTTTGGCGGCGCTCCGCTGACTTTGGCGCCGCCGCCACCTCCATAGCCGCGACAGCCTCGCAGCGGTCACGGGCGAGCATGATGGCTTTGGTGAGCTCAAACGCCTCCATGCAGACCGTCATCTCGTCGTCGATGAGGCGCTTGCGCCGGGACGAAGGAACACCCTGCTCGCCGCGAACGAAGCGGATGTTGCGCGTCGACGGAACCCCCATCGTCCCACCCGCCGTGACATCACTGCTGATAATTTCATTGTCAGCGTGGCTTTCCGCGAACTCCTGCTCCTCGTCCCGCCACACGCTGAGGTACGTGTTAACCTCGCGCTCACTCTCCACATCAGGCAGGCGCGACGCGTCGGGGACGTGCTCCCAGCGCTGGTGCTTGTCGTGTTCGAGGAATGCCACCTTCTCCTCATCAATGTATTCTTTCCAGACGCTGACATACTCCTTCATCTCCTTGCGCAGGCGCTCCTTGTCAATGGCCGCGTCGAGAAGGGCACGGTCACGCTTCGTCTTCTCAATACCTTCTCGGTGAACACGAAGCTGCTCGTGCTGCTTGAACAGCCGCTGGGCCTGGTTCTCTGCCTCCTCCATCGCCAGCTGCTGCGCCGTCACTTTCTTCGGCTTCACCGCCTCCTTCCCGCCCTTCGACCCCGAACGCGCTGGTGCTTTCGGTGGCATGGTTTGTAGTGCTATCTGATACCTAACAACTGTGGTAAGCTGTATATAAACAAAAAGGATAGGAAAGCAAAAATAACGCAGATTCTTGAGACGCCTCTACGAGAGGGATGCTTTCCAAATGGGTATCAAAGCAGAGCAATGCGTCCCACAATATAAACAGCACTTGTGCGTCTATCAGTCCGCGATTGTGCAAATGATGTGCTACATAAAGAGGTGGACCGGGTAATGAAGGAAAATTTACATGATGGCACATCGCATTGTCGGCTAGCTAGACGTTAAGCATATACCCCTCCTCCCACACCCACCTTCGCCTCTGGAAGGGTCTTCTCCAGCATGAAGCATGATAAGGGACCTTCATAGGTGCCAAACCAAAATTGCCAGACCGTAGATTAAAATAATCGACGTATGAGGCTGTAGAAGGGGTATGTTTATGCGCATCCTCACGTTTTATACATGCGCCGTGCATATGGGTAACATAGGGGGTGGGAGTAGGGGGGGGGGGGGGGGACGGAGGGAATAGGAGACAGGATGCCACTCCCTCTGAAGAACAATGCGCGCGTGATGTTTTTTTCTCTTTTTACAGGTGGTGCCCTTCGCCTTATTACACAATTTGGTTTACTTTGTCATTAGTGAAAATAGCATAAACTGAAACTAAATGAGTCATGGCGCGAGGGCAGGCGAGCGGGGATAAAAATATCGATGGGGAAAAAACATGTCGCGCTGCTTCATAAACATACAAAATGGAAAACAATAAAATAGTAACAGTAATCACCACCAGTGGAGCCGACGTGCCCGTTGGATGTTGCTTGATTGCGTGGACTATACGGCTCAGCGTTCATAGTGACGCTCGTAAAGGATGATGATGGCAACTGTGAAACGACGTGACGCCAAGGTGATACCGCGAAAAGGTGGAGGCGGAGGAAACGTCCCGGGTTGTTGTTACTTGTAAAATCACATGGAGGAGAGGTCTGCCGTTGACGCCGACTTGATTACAATGCCACCACTCTCATCCATATGTAGATCTGGCACCTCCAGCCCGTCAAGCTCGGCAGCGATCGGCCGGTCGATTAGCAATTCAAATGCGGCCGTCTGCTCCCCCAGCTCTTTCAGAACATTGGCCAGGGTATCCTTAGGCTCACATAGCTTCATTTTGTTCGTGGTGACATTCTTGACGTACAGAAGCCACCGCGACGCACTGGCGTCGGGGTTCGGGACGCTGAGCTTTTTCATTACCCGCTTCACCACGACTGCTCCCGTCTCCGTAAGTGCATTGGAAATGAGCACATTTGTTGGGAAGCCGAAGTAATCCTCGCCCTTGCGCCTGCTGCAGAAAATCACGTCTACCAGACGGTGGTCAGCCATTACGACACACAGGGGATCAACCACAAACGTCTGATCGTGCTCTATATTCAAGGGGATGACATCCTGTGCACGGGTGTAACGGGACAGAATCCGCCCATGCCTCACGAGCAAGACGCGGGCCACACTGAGTGTTCCCGGCTTCGTCGACACCTCAGCCTCTAAGCGCTTCTTCAAAGACTCCGGGATGACAGCGGTAACGGGTTGCGTGATGGCTCTCTTCACAAACTCGAACGCAGTAACCTCCGTCTCCCCGTTTTTGAAGAATACCATGGGCATCGCAGCCCACCCAACCCTGCATATCGCCAAGACCGCCTCGTTAATCACGCGCCTTGGGAGAGGCAACACCATGACGTACAGCTTTGGGTTTTTCGCTCCCCTGCACAACTCACGATGTGTCACCTCCACGCGTTCCCCCTCCCCGTATTTCTGGTAGTAGTGCGTTGGCACAAGTCGCTCGAGAGGTTTGGCGATGTATGTGTCGTAAAACAGGAAACCAAGGTACTCCGACGATTTCGGCATCTCCCATAACAAGTTGCTGGGTTTGCACAGATCGTACAGTCCACCCTGCAAGGCAGACAAGGTTGTGGTCTCGTCAACGGTCAAGGAACACAGTCGCTGCATAGAGGCGCGGCAACCTTCTTGGACCTGCACCACCTCGGTTTTGTACCGCTGCCGTGCCCTCAGCTCATTGAGTAAGATTTCAACGGAAACATCACTGCGAGCAAGGATGTAGTTTCCTCCGTTCCTGAGGTCTTCCTCCTTCGTCATATTATAAAATTTCTGCACAGAGGCACGATATTCGTACAAGGAGTAACCCTGCCGGAGAAGTCTCTTCAACTCATCAACGGACCGGACAACACTGGGAGGGAGGAAGTTTCTTGTGCCGTGCACATACTCGCGGAAGAAATACAGGGCCGACCCATATCGGTCATCCGTGGAGTGGTGCTGGGATGCGCTCTCTGGAAGGATTCCCACTACGTTCACCGGAAAAGTGTAGTTGCGTGCTGGCAATTGGACAATGAACAGACGTACTCTCCTCTTGTCTATAGCAAGGTTCTCGCCTAGAGCCGCTTCTAACTCATCCTGCGATGATTGGGTGCCGACCAGAACAGAACGCTGAAGCTCTTTCTCCGCTCCCGGAACCCCATCGAGGACATTGATAAAGGAGGTATCTCCAATATAGAACTTGAAGGAGACGTTACTCCACCGCAAACTACGCTCGTTGGCGATCCGCTTCGCGACTTCGAGCACCTCCGCGGACGGCGCCTCCTCGTGTAGGAGAACGTCCGCGCACTTCCGGTTAACGTACACTAGCAACGAGCCGCGCTCCTGCCCGAAAGGTCGATACCGACCATCCGTAGCCTGCTCGGCGGCGCCACCGAACGCGGCCTTCTGCACATCCGCCCACGAAACTGTCTCGACAGCGTCGTCATTGAACAGGACCCACTCATCGCCAGAGAAACGTACGTAGAGGAAGTAGTGCCCGACATTGGCATCGCCGGCGTGGACGACGACGCTGCGGAGCTCATACTCGGTCCCTGTCCTCAGCTGATCAACATTACGTGTTGAACGCTGCAACTTGTCACGCTTTGCGGTGCTCTCCTTGTCGAGCTTCAGACCGCTGGGATCGACCATGTACTGCTTCAGACAGAGCTGTGTGTCGAAGCTCCAGTGATTCCCCAGCGTGATGGACTCAAAGGTCTCCATGTCAAAGCTGACACGGTTCGGGTGAACGAGCAGCACCGGCGGCAGCTCAAGAAAGCTGAGTGTCCGTTCAATGTTGTGCTTTGAGGGCTTAGCGCCGGGTGACACCTCAATAGACACCCCTTCAATTTTCTCGGCAGTTGTCAGGGCAACGAGTGAGTCGTCTAGGGAGCGCTTCTTCTCGACCACCAGCTCCACATCATAAAACCCTTCAAGGCGGTCTGATACGTAATTCACGCCATCCGTCGCACGCGAGCGATAGATCAGCTGCCCGCCAAAGAGATCCCGAACGAGGGTTTCGTCCGAGCTGCCTTTTGTGATCTTCTCCAGCATGTCGAACAGCTGCTGCATCAACTCATGCACGTCATGCTGCACTGCCGCTTCACGGGCGTCCCACCCGAATGCATTCGTTAGCTCAGTGGTTGTGATGTGTCGGCTGCCCGCCGCAAGCTCGGCAAATAGGTTCTGTAGCGCGGTGACCACCGGATGAGGCTCTTTCGGCTTCAGGGCAAAGACGGCGTTACGGAAGTAGGGCAGGTGGTAGAGAGTTTGGATAACCGAGTTGAGGTAGCACGTGCTACCCTGGTTAATAATGCCCACGTACTTTGAGGTAAGAGACATGAGTACTCTTTTCGTTTTCGATGCCAGCAGTATGCAGTAGCGATACGCTGATTCAAAGCAACGGCAAAAAAGCTTTATAGTAGTGTGCCACTAACTTCCTTTATTACTGACAACGATCGATATGTTTACTATACTGGTCTGTGCTGTGAGTATACGTTTTTTTTTGTTATTTCACTTTTGGACCTTGTTGCGCACAATCACCAACAAATATATATATATATATATATCCTCCAACAAGTAGTGTATGCCTTGTTGTTATTTGCAAGCTGCAGCAACAGCTCTCACCACCGCAATGGCCAGAAGGAAACCAATGCGTTTCGTGACGAGGAAGGGGGTGGGTGGTGGAAAACAATAAAAACAGATAAAATTATCGCGGATGCGAGAGCAGAGGGCAACCTGAAAGCAGCCAAGCTTCCAAAGAGTGGTTCAAAGGCAGGGAAAGCGAAAATAACGAACAAGAGAGTGGTCCGTACAGGTGCCGCAGGAGGAACCCACGTTGAAGGCTGGTGCGCTATGCGGGATATTATCTCGTATGTATTGAGAATGTTGTGTAAGCCAGAAGAGTGATGTGAACGCTAAGATAGAGAGTCGCTAAAATGATGAGATGCCTAAGTTGTGGATACTTGTGAAGAAGAGGACGTGAAATTTAAAACAATACAGGGTAGGAAGGGGATAAGCGGAAAAAAAGAACACCAGCTCTAATGCGACACATGCCCACCGAGTATGACTAACAACAGGTTAGTTGGCGGACGTGGCAGGTGACATCCTACCCGGCGATAGACCCGCAGTCACGTCATCTGTGATGGACAGGGACAGACAGTTAGAACCGCCTACGCGGGTGTGTGTTTGTTTTGCTTGGTAGTCGCGCTTCGCATCCTTGCCACAATACAGGGGGGGGAGAGAGAAAGAGAGAGAAGAAACTTCAATGTACCCCCACCACCACCACCTGAGTAGAAGTGTGCCGTGATGGATATATATATATATCGTTTGAAAGCAGAGAACGTGCAACGCTGAAAACCACGTCGGGCCTCATAGTGACAGACGCAGAATCGCGGATTGTGTATTTCATTCTTATTTTACATGGTGTGAGATGACACTCCCTGTCACTATAGCTTGTATGGGCGCTTGGCAGCAGCAGCATCTGTGCTCTTCCCGAACGTGGCCTGCTGTGCTTGCACCTTGCGTTTTGAAGCGGACGCCGCCATCGTCCGCTGGGCGCCGCGCAACATGTGTTCCTGCCGATTCTGTGTGACGGACGGGATGCAGGCAGTGGAACGCAGGTAATGCGGGCCCGCGGTGCCTTGTGTTTCGGCCTGCAGCCGTTGCCGCTGCTCCTCAACACGCAGTCGGTGTGCTTCAGCGATGAACAGCACCTGCTCCCGCTTCTTTTCGGGATCGCTGGAGTAATCCCGGACACCCTCAGGACCCTCTGGATGGATGTGCACAGCCGCCTTTGCACGAAGCCGTTCGTGTCGGCGCATGAGGGTGATGGTGGCGTCGTCCTCTAGATACGGGCATTCCTCTTGGTCTTCCCCTGAGGCGGTTGCCGCCGCAGGTTGCTCCTCAGCCTTGGCTGCTGCTGCTTCTTGCGGTTGGGGCGTCGCTTCCCGAGCCTCAGGGCCGGGACTTGCCTTTCGCTGACTGGCGGCCTTTGTCCGCTCCAGCAGCGCTTTGCCGACGTAATCGGACAGCATCTCTGTATTCTCGCTGCGGGCAAAGAGTTCCAGGTTTTTGATGTACTGCGCCATTTCCACCGGATCGCGCATGGCCCGAGTCGTGGCGAGCCCATCTAGCAGATTCCGCATTAGCAGTTTCGACTTGGTCATCTGCTCGCTGAGGGCGCGAAACTGCTGATGCATGCGGACATTGTCGTCCATACCAGTTTCCCATAGCTCGTTCACAGCATTCAGGTTGAACTCTACGGAGGAGAGGGCGTTGTCGGAGGCGATGAGGTTGCCGAGCTTGCGTATCCGCGCGCGCTGAGTGCGGGTCTGGTAGACATCGCTAATGGGGGCACGAAGAATCATGATGGGCTGCGGCGCTAGCATAGCCTGCATACCCACCAGCGCCGCCTCTTCCACAGGCTCGTCCAGAGGGACGGGGAGGTGCCCCAGTGGATCCTCCGGACCCTCGTTCGGATGTGTCAGTCGACGCATTGCTTGGCCGACGCGCAGCGTGAAGAGCACTGTTGGATACCGGGTGAGCATGCACCCGAGCAGCCGCGAAGCCATCGACATCAGCGTCTCATCGTCGCCGGAAAACCGACCCTGGGTGCCGTCCCCAACCGTCGCCTTGTTGATGGCGTGAATCATCCCCACCGCCTTGCGGCCGCGGCTGATATTGCCGTCCGCCCTAGGGCTGCCCTCGTGGAAGAGGATGGGAAAAATTAGGCAGCTGCGCATCGAGTCCCAGCCGCTCTCTCGCAACTCCTCCTTCACCGTCTCCATGTGCCGCCTCCCCAGCACCGTGTACTGGGGCTCCGAGCCGTTAATGGCCACACCCTTCTGGCACACCGCGGAATGCAGTTCCTTCGCCAGCATCAGCTCCTTGTACGTTGCCCGCATCGGGTCGCCCTGCGTAGACACCGCTGGGAACCGCGCACAGCAGTGCAGGTTAGCGTTCTCGTCATACAAGTAGATGCGGACGACCTCGCACACCAACAATGCGGCCAGCGACTCGGCAAAAAGAGCCGTGACAGAGCTAAGGGCCTCCCTAACGGTGAGCTTGCGAGGCAGGTTGTCGACACGCAGATCCTCCTGCGCACGCATCTCCGCTGCGACAGCGTTGCGCGTCACCGTGTGCCACTCGGATGGAAACTGATCGGCGTCAATCTCCGTCGTGGCCTTGCGCCGACCGTCCTTACGCGCGGATGTGGGGGGCGCGTCGGATCGGCCCGTTTCAGCGGCGACGCTCGCAGTGCTGCTTAGCGCCTCAGTGGAGAGCTGCACCCCGTCGACGGGCTTGGGGCCCTCCGCCCCAGCAGCGATGCTAGCCTTGTTACGAAGCAGTTGTGCCTCACTAAAAAGGGTGTGGTAGCCCGAGACGTATCCCTCCTCAAGACACGACAGCGCCTGGCGCATTTCCCGGTTCACCGCAACGCGGATGGCACGGAGCTGTTCAAGCGCGGCGCGGTTGGCGGGATCGCTGCTGAGGGTCGTCTCCAGGTCGTTGAACGCGAGTGCCGTCTCATCCGATAGGAGCTCGATCGATGGCGGGAGGGCGCTGTTGCGCAACGCTTGGGAGTTCAGGTCCTTGTCCAGCTTTTTGCGCTTGCCAGCAAGCTGCTCGCTACGCTGCTTAGTGTACTTATCCTGCAGCCGGGCCAACAGGGGGTCAATCTTCTCCTCCGAGGACGAGTCCGCCTCGTCGTGGCCGCTTGGTAGGGACATCACTACTGAACCAGCACAACTACTTGTGAAGCATGCACCTAGTCACTCGTACTGTTGACACCTTTGTCTCGCACCTCCGTGACGTGAAGAAGTATTATTCTCTTTTTTTATATATTCGAGCGGGCAAGGGAAGTTCGCACGGTTCCCAGGAATCCTGGTTCGGAGTCTACTGTTGAGGAGCGCTGTACACAAAGATTTATTATTATTGGCAGGATAGGGACCCCCCAACCACGAAATTCGGGTTGTGTTGTTATTCGGAGACAATAAAGAGGAATGTAGGGGGGGGGTAAAATGTGTTCACAATACCATGGGATAATTGCATTACAAAGGAACTTCCCTAGAGGATTCTCTTTCCCTCAGGGAGACTGCGTGGTGCCATGACGTACGTGTAACACTGCCAACTCGTCAAAGGTGTGCAGAGGTGCCGCATGCCCTCAGCAGTGTTGGCGGAAGTGAATCAGAAAAGGGGGGGGTCAAGAACATGGTCTGGAAGGTCACCACCACTCCGTCCATTTGAATGGTGCATATACGCTACAGCGTTTTCTTTAGTTGAATTTGTCTCTGACATGACAAGCCTGGTGTATTTGTTTTCCTTTCACGTGACAATAGCCGTGATAGAGGTAAATAAAAGGGGGAAAAGAAAATCTATGAGAACGGGGGTCCGTAAATGGACTGGCCCGTCGGTCGGAAAGATGCGGAACGTCATTGGAGACGACTTCTCTTTCCGAAGGGGTGTGTGTGCTTTGCCGTTGTTTTACGCGTAGCCGTACAGGATGTGGCCGCGCTTGCGGAGGGCGTTCACCACGTCGGACGCGGTGACGGTACGGCGGTGAGCGTACTCCGTGTACGCGGTCGCATCACGCACGACGCCCTCCACGAAGCTCTTCAGGACGCGGCGGACCTCCTCGTAAATCTCGCTGGAGATGCGCTTCACGCCACCACGGCGGGCAAGGCGGCGGATCGAGCCGCGGGTGATGCCGCGGATGTTATCGCGGAGCACCTTCTTCTGGCGCTTCTGGCTGCCCTTGGCGTCAGCGGACTTCTTACCCTTGGCCATGGTTACTTTGGGGGTGGGGGTTGTGAGTGGGGGGTGTGAGAGTATGGAAAACTTTGTGGAGAGAGTGTTGCGAGCAAAGAAACTGTGCGGGTGGTAAGAAGGGACGTTAGGGGATGGAAGAGAAAGAGGGAAAAGGCATAATATTGAAGAGGGAAGGTGTACAGCACAAGGGTGGGTCAATTACATTCATAGTCGAGCCAAGTACAAGAGTAGGATACTCCATGCACTCTTCAATGCATACGGATCAGGTAAATGAAAGGAGCCTGATAGAGTGTGCTTCACATACGTGATAAAGGCCCCACCCCAACGTGGCGATGATCAGGATAGAAATTACACACACATGGTTAGGGGTCCCTTACATCTATATACATTTTAGGAGATTACTTTTAGATCTTGTGAAGAGATGCCCGTGAGGCAGACGACTCGACAATGGTTGTGCCCACTGCATGGCGGCTATCCCAGAGTTTGTTACTCGTCACCAGCGTGAGGGGTTAGTCGGGCGAAAAGGATGGAGTGGCGGACCTTGTGCTGCGAAAAGCACCGGAGAACGTAGCGCGCGTCGCGAAGGGAGAACTTGCCTAGAAGCTCCTCCGCGCGCCGCTCCAGCGCTGGCAGGACTCGCCGCAGCTCACGCGAGCAGGAGAGCGCGATACTGTCAGTGTGTCGGTGTGGCTGCAGGAGCCCAATGTACTTGCACACATCCCCGACCTCCTTTGGTGACATGGTGGGCGCCAGCTCTGCCGTGCGGTCTAGCACCGCCGCGGCGTATGCCTCGTGGCAGACATTGAGAATGCCAATCGCTTCTAGGCCGTACACGACATCCTTTGTCGAGTACTGTGCCACACCGTCCACCGCATTGCGGGAAACGCCGCTTCCAACCACCACCGCCCGCTGGATCTGCCGCAGTCGCACCAAACTGGACAATACATGAAGGGCGTCGCGAGGGGACATGTCACGCTCCGCCGGGAGGCGGGAAAAAATGTAGTCCAGTGGCGGTGGCTGCAGTTTACAGCGCTTCACCGCCAGCGACAGCAATCGCAACGTCTCGACAAGCTCGGTTGTGGTGCACTGAGCGCAGTAGTCTTTGGAGGTCAACACCGATACAATCCGATGAAACGCATCCGCGTCTCCGATTTCAAGCGCCACAGCGCACTCGAGCAACTTGAGCAGCTGCTCTGGCGACGCCCTGGCCTCCGCGGCTGCTACGCGGAGACACAGAGCCAGGGCATCGCTCAATGACGCGGAAAAGTACGGGGAGACGCCCGTCCACTCCGAGTCCGCCTCCTCTGCGGGTACAATGTGCCGCGCGACGCCGCCGCTGCCCCCACCATGCCGGGACGCGCGGTTGTTCTCTAGGAACCGGTGGACCGAGGCGAGCCCAATCAGGAGGTTCGCGCAGTCCCTCCCCTGCCGTTCAGCCGTCGCCTCCGTAGTCAGGGCGGCAAGCCACGTGATGTGGTTTTCCTCCAGCTTTTTTACCACCCCACGGGCACGGCGGCGCTTCAGAGCGGGAGAGGTCGCACTTTCCGCGGTAGATATGAGCATGCCTGCGTGGGAAGAAATGCCAACGGCGTTGTGTGACAGACGCACGCCAGCTGCGGTGCTGTGGCTGGTCATGTCAGCTGATCCGCTGGCGGGAGGGGCCGTGCGGACACCATTGTGTGTAGCGCTATAACGCGCTTGGAGAGATGCCGCAGGGGTATACATGCGCTGAGACGCCCACCTGCGTCGTGATGCCAGGAGGAGGGCCCTCCCCGAAGAGAGGCACAAGCGCTGCATGCCAACTAAAGGTACCTTTAAAAAAATGCTAGGGGAAGGACGTGCGTACGTGGTGGAATGCAAAAAATGCAGATGTATACCACGCGTACTTGTGGTTTTGTTTCGTTTGCTTAGTAGTGCCGCACTATGTGCGTTACATGCCCCCGTTGCCTTCGCGCTGTGCCTCATTCGTTTTGTGTGATGTGTGTTTTTTGTTGTTGTTCAGTTGAAGAGAGAGAAGGGAGGGGGGAATGGTGTGGAGACACAAGATAGGGTATGTATGAGTGATGAGTGAAGTACGATGCGGATGCATATTCACATGGCAGCGCTAACGGACCTCCCCGGTAGGCATCTCTGATGCGTACTGGTTCTGTTGTCGGTCATCATACCCGCATGTCTGACAGGGATCCACGCAGGTAGAAGAATGGACACACTTAGTAGCTGTCACGGAATGCCGGTGGTCCACAAACGAAGAGAAAAGGTGTAGTTCCTCAACATACCAACTTCGTCAACCCGCTTAGTGTTCAGAACACGCATGAAAGGTTCCCATGAATAGTTTATTTTGTTTCCACCGCTAAGAATAGAACAGTCAACAGCACGAAATGTTTCTTCGTGCTCTGCTGCCCTAGAAGAGACTATTTCCCGCATGGTGGAAGTCGTTGCTGCTCCCTTTTCTTCCCGCTGCTGAGAAGCACAGAAAAAAAAATAAACCAGCGAGAGAGAGAGAGGGAGAGTAAAGAGACCAGAATGAGCCGTTGATGTCGTCGCTACTTTTTGTAGCCTACCATGAGCCCCTGCTCTTCAGCAATGCCGACCGATTTGAGCACCTCAAACGGCAACGCATATACCGGGTTGATCTGGCGGAGGGGATAGCCCGTATAGCCTAGCAGGGTCAGGCCGCACAGGCCGAAGAAAGTGTGGTAAACATCGGCAACGTTCCCCGGCTTGTCTGAAAAGCCTCCGTCCTCGCAGTCCTGGCACGCGAGGATAAAGCGGAACAGGGCGTCCTTGTCGATCCACGCAGCACGGTCAAGCATCACCAATGACGACACCACCCACCAACTGTAGCAGACATCAGCCTTCTTTTCAGGACGCCCATTCAGCCCGCCAGACGGTAGCTGGCGCATCGCAAGCCACGCGGCGAGTCGGTCAACGTCGATGCGGTGCATCGCATTGGCGATACACAGGGTTCCAACGCAGCAGAACACCTGTCCAGCGTGGCTCTCCGCCCCAGGCGCCACGCCAAATCCGCCGTCCCAGTTCTGACACGACAGGACCCACTCAACTGCCTTGTTCACGTCAATGGCGTTGAGGCGGCCGAGAAGGTTGAGCGAGTTACACGCAATGTAGGAGAATCGGGTATCCACCTCCCCCCACTTGTCACCTTGGAACGAGCCGTCAGGCAGCTGCATTGACGCGATCCAGCCAACTGTCCGATCCCGGTCAAGGCGGTCGAGGGCACCAAAGAGGCAGAGGAGTTGGACTGCCGACATGGTGTACAGCATATGTGAGTCCAGGCCGGTGTTCCCGCCAAAGCCACCGTCCTCGTTGAGACACGACAACACAAAGGACACTACGTCCTCGCGCTGGTAGTCCTGGCGACCAAGCAGCTCAAGCGCACTCAGCCCCCAGTACACGCCGTTGAGTTTCAGGTGTTGGGTTTTCCAGAGGACCTTTTCGTCAAGGGCGTGGACAAACGCATGGTGCAAGTCCGCCGCGATAGGGGATTCGGCAGTAGCGAGATTGGAGGGGGGCTCGCCACCGCTGCTAGTAGCTTTGTCACTCATTTGCAGAATCACAGAGGAAGATCCGGTTCTAACACTTGTCAACGAATATATTCAGAATCGCGCTTTTAGGGAAACAAAATATAGAGAAATACAGTGTCTGTGCAGGTGCGTGACGTACAAAACCAACACCAGTCGTAGGAAAAGCCATCACAAGACCAAACGATCGGGTGGCGTTTTCGCTTCCATGGGGCAAATAATAAAATCTTCCTCCCTTCCGTGGTGAGATTTGCAGCCAAGTTTTGTTCATCGGTATATTTTTTCGGTCTTCAACGTGGTTTTGGGTACTTTTTTTTATTCAAAGGAGACACAGAACGTGTATTGGAAGGGGGAGGGGGGAGGGTCGTTAAGAAGCGCTGCTATCAAGTATAAGGACGGAACACCTCAGACTTTCGTGCTAGTCGCGAGTGATTGTTCACACCTAACAACTCCGCATACGGGGAATTAAATCCACGGATTCACTGCCTTGGAGAAGGATCTGCGGATGGCGCGGGCCGTCTCGTACTGCAACTCCGGCGTTTGAAGCGAATCGGTGGCGGACTTGGTCAAGTAGTTCGAGAGGGCCTTCTTCACCTCCTTGTCGGCGAGAAGGCGAAGTACCTGCTCCTTTGCAATGACCTGAAGCTGGTCCATAATCCATGGATCGCGGACGATCATTAGGACAAACTTCTTCGTCACCTCTTGTGTATAGTGGTCCTCAAAGAGGGATTGTAACAGGGAGGAGATGGCCACCTTTGTGTCCTCCTGTGCGAGGAGCTTCCGCACCAGTTCGACCACGAGTTGAAGGGACTTGTCATCCTCCAACACCTGCGCGACCACATCCTTGGACAGCTGCACAGCCTTGCCCTTCAGTCGCACATCACCGAGGGCCTCGGAGGCGACCACGGCGGTGTGGTGGACGGTATCCTCCTTCACAGGAGTGTATAGCAGGTACAGCAGGAAGCCAATCCCCATCACAGCACCAATACTCGCGACGACGCCCTGCTGCCAAAAGGCAAAGAGACGCTTGATACCGCTGATGCCGCCGCCCCCACCGTTGGAGGAAGTACTTTGTGTCGACTGCGCCCCATCCCCGACTCCCTCCCCCTCCTCGGGGTGGGGGCCTGTGGTGTTTTCAGCTGCACTCGCTGCGGCACCTCGCCGCGGAGGGGGCGGTGCTGTGGGCTCCCCCGATGAAGAGAATAATCCTCGAGGTGCAGCTGTGGAGGAGTGCAGACTGGATGAGTGGGCATCCTCTCCAGGTGAGGCCGATGGCGCCTCCTTCCCCGCGCGTGACTGGCTAACGTCGGTCGGAACAGTCGACTTTTTTTCTAGGAGCATTCGGCATTGGAAGGACGCAGCTGCGCGACGCTGGACGTGTGTCGGTAAGGGCGGCCCTGCAAAACGCCTACGTTCCACTAACATGTACGACAAACGTCTCTGTAGCATTTGGCCTGGTCCCGCAGGAGTTCCGCAGTCAACACACAATCGGATATAATGCAAGCGATACAGTTGAATTGCAGAAAAAATAGGTATATTCGGCTGTCGGGAATAGGAGGAAAGAATATATGGACCTGTGTGCAATACTGATACCGAACTGAAGTAAAGTCCGGAGAATGTCTATATATATTATATATATATATATAATATATAGTGTCGTAGATGGAATATTGTTTGTAATGAGAGAGGTATATTTATATTTGCTGCTGCTGGGAGTGAAGTGTGGACGTGGGTGTTCCCCGCCTTTCCTTACTTTTCCGCACTAACACGTGTGCGTGCCGATATCGGAGTGGTCGGCACTTTTTCTTTGCACTTCTCAGCTTCCGTAAGAGCGACTACAATGCATTGTGTGGAGAAGGGAGAGCAAAATTAGAGGCAAAGCACGCCTAGTTGAAGTGACGACAAGTGCAGGTGAATGCATAGCAGGAATCACGCTATCGATATCGTATACCGGTAGCGCTCAACACGGCCCCCCCCCCCCACACACAGTGCTGAATGCTACATGGCTTCGTAGCAGACTCAGAACTGGCGTTGGAGTGCCACTCGGCCCAAGTGCGTAGGAGTTGCACATAAACAGACATGAACGCCGCGCATCTTTCCCTACAGTTGAGGAAAAGGAACCCTCACGCCGTGCCACCGAGCGGCTGAATGTTCTGTACAAATTGGCTGAAGGGTATATCTTTCCTTCTCTTGTTTTTTTTCTTTCTGATGGTGCTGTGTAAAATGCTATGAAAAACTTACCTACGGGGGAGACAAATAAAGATCTTCTTTTTCTTCTTTGACCGTGGCAGGCACGCCGCCCTCACCGACGGATATGGCGACAAAAAAAAACTTATAAAATAACAAACAAAATCGCTACTTCGCATATTATCCACGCGGTCAAAGCCACACAGCGAGGGTGGTGGGGCGTACTTCATGGTGGTGTTTCTCCTCTTGGCACGACTGTGGATCGCGCGGTGGAGTGCTGGGTCTTAGCCGCCCGCGCCTCTCTGCGCGCTTTCTCACCGCCTTAAAATGAGCCCTGGCGAGGAGGAGGAGGTCATTCGAACCCTCATTCCAACCTTAAATGCTCTTGGGGAAGACGCACTCGTAGAACTGGTAGATGAAGGCGACCTCGGCGCCCCAGAGGAAGAGCTGCCAGCTGGTGAGGCCCTCGATGATCTCGGGGGAGTTCTTGTACGGGTCCTCAGGGTCGTAGTCCCTGAACTCGGCGGGCCACTCGTCGTAGTTGATCTTCACCTGGGCGCGCTCCTCCGGGCTCAGCTGCGGGCGGCGCTCGGGGTTCTTGAAGACGAACATGTTGTACGCGCGGGAGCTAGCAGCCAGCGGCACGGCGGCGGCCGCAACGGTGCTCGGGGCAATACGACGCAGCATTGGTAGGTAGCTGGGCTTGAGTAGGGGGAGGGTGAGGGGGAAAAATATACTTTAATGGATCTGTTACAGGAAGAACAGAAGACCGAGGACGACTACAGGGAAATGAAAGAGTAAAACTTTCACCGTGATGCTATGTGATCTCCAAAGGAAGAACTTGGATGTAAAAGGGTATGTTAATGTAGGAGAGGGAGGCGGATTCATAGTGGAAATAGATGAAAGCGCAGTGTAGGAAGCACAACGTCCGCCCGGTGGCATCGTAACCACCGTGTAAGCATCGGGCCAATGCACTTGTAAAGAATGGGATGAGAAGTGTATGAACTGTTTCACCCACCCACCCACACACACACACACTATACTCGTGCGGCGTGGAAACACTATGGCTACTGCGAAAAGTGGTGTTATTATCATAACGATATGATGGCATGGTATTCGTTTTCTTTTTCTGTTGCCACGGAACGGACAGACGTAATCGACGGTCACAGACACAGCATTTTACGGAGTCATCGGGTAGGCCGAGCAGTACTGCCATAAGGGCGGTATGCCAATGTGGCGGTAAGACGCGACGTCCGCACTGCAATCAGGACGTGTGGAAAGACGTATAGACACGACCACACCGGGGCCGGGATGGTACGGGTGGAGGGGTAACAGTGATTGGGATCACCAACACATTCTCCGAAGACTCGATTTTCATCTCGCGTGCGCCCTTTTCCGTGGATTTTGACAACTCGGCCTGCGTTGTCCAGTGGACCTGGATGCGCAACTGCCAGAGCAAGATGCCAATGTCTGTGAGCAGCGTCGGGGGGTCCGCTGGGGCAGCAAGCGCGAAGGAGAAAGGTGTCACGGGTGAGTCCAGCAGGACCAGCTCTTGGGTTGCTTTGACGCGACTGGCCAACATGGCGACCCCAGCAACCCCTGGAACCTGTCCGACGCCGTCACGCTGAATGGCCGCCTCCTCGGGGCAGCACTCCAACAATTCTAGCGTTGCCGTCGCGCGGACAAGCACTGGTGGGTCGCCGGCAACACCACGGCTTGTGGCGGACGGTGTGTGATCGCGCAGCGCGCCGCGCACACTCCCGCCAAGAGGCACCGCGCTGCTTTGCAGCGACACTTCCAGCGCCTGGGGATCGGCCCCAACGGGCACAAGCAGCAGCTCCGGGTGGTCAAGGTTTGACGTCGTGCCCATCGTCGCCGCTAGTCGCTCATGGAAGACCGATGATAGCGGTCGTATCTGTGTCTGGCTGGGAAAGAGGCTGTCGCTGAGCGGGCCTGAGATGGACGCCGCAGGTACTGCGGGTAGCGCCGCTACCATGAAGTCATAGTCACGCTTGAGCAGCGGGTCCGCCGCGTCCAGTGGGAAGGAGGCCGCAAAGGAAAAGTGCGAAATCACCGTGAATGGGTTGTACACGTGAATCGGAATACGTACCCACGACCGTGTCTGCCCCTCTGCCTCAGGGGAGCGTGTGTTCACGCGACGCCACGTCGCGACCGCGCCAACCTCCGTCCACGCTGAGGCGACGCCGGAGGCAAAGGTTGGCGGCAGCGATTCTGGCAGCCGGAAAGTGAAGCAGAAGGCCACACACTGTGGTGAGCGGAGGTGCGTGCCGGCTGCGACGTCCCACCAGCGACTGCCAAAGAGCCTGCCCTTGTCCGCAACGCGGGCTTGGCCCGCGCGCCCGCCTGGGTCAGCAACCACGTCGATCAACGACAACGATGAGGATGCACTGCACTGTGACCCACGGCGCGACTCGCTGGGGAATTCAAAGTCAATGAGGCTTCTGTCCGCGTCAACGTAACCTGAGACCGCAGCCTTCAGACTGGTCACGAACACCTCCGCATCTTTCGGGGCTGTCTCTGTGGGAGTGTCCACATTGAAGTAGTTGTGGTTGGAAGGAGTTGGCATGGGCTGATATGTGTTTGCGCGGTCGGGGTTCGGCATCCTGGTGCAGTCCAGATAGAGCTGCACGCGCACCACGTCCCCTGGCATGTACCACGTGTGGTGCGTAAAGCCGCTGACGACCAAGCTTGGTACCGTCGTCGCCATTTGCTGAGTGGATAGAGATGCAATGTATACCTCTTTTCTGAGACCCCAAAAAGGTATATCGCCACAACAACAGTGTATTGCGGTAAGCTTCGAATTTTCCCCAATTGGGTCGATAATGAGCTCCAGTACTGTTTGCTTTTGAATTGCCCTCCTTATGAAAGGGGCTCGTGACAATTCCAGCTGTCGAGGAGAATATGTTGGGCGGGGGGGGGGAGGTCTGCTCAATGTTTGACGGTATTGCGGGCCCCTATTCTACTGGATCCGCTGCCACTTGCTGCTAGACCTTTATGACAAAATGTGTGGACAGTGTTGTTTTGAGGTACAAAAAGAGAACGACATGTAACACCATGTCCACGCGTTGTGTTCGAATTTAACAGAAAGGAAAGAAGAGGAAGGGAGGGGCAATAAAGATTGGTAACGGCAGTGATGTAGTTGGCAGATGCCAAGCATCGCATTTGACGTGGATGATTGAAAGCCCAGTTAAGCCACAAGGCCACCGGAGTTCAGTTAGGCACGTCGGTGCCTGCAAGCAGAACACATACAAGTTCCCCCTGCCCTGAAACAAAGCGCGTCTGGTAGGGAGGGCAGATGGTGATCACGCTAACCATGTGATTATACACAGATCGCTTACCATATAGAAGATGAGCCTACAACACAGACGACATCGGCCATGTCGCTTCGGTGGGGTATGCAATCGTACGCCATTCAAACGCGATGGCTGCTTGTTATTCACCCATATAATTACTTTTTTTCATTCTCTTAGCATTTATGGTGACAACACCTGTATCGAGAGCGAGAGGAAATAAGTTAGGATCTTAGTCAGAAAAAGGGCACAAAAAGAAAACAGGAGA
>AUXJ01002350.1:0-27663 GCA_000482205.1 Herpetomonas muscarum
GGAACCAAGTGAGCTTCCCCCTTCCCCAAGGGACCCGCTACGTCCTTCAGAGCCCGCAGCCTCCCTGCTGCAACATGTGCATGGTCGGTGCCGTCCATCTTTTTGAAGGAGGTGAGGAGGTTGGTGGGTGGGAGGGTAAGAGAGCACCAAGAGGAGGCAAATGTAGAGCGCGACAGCGCAGCAATGCACCCAGTGTAACCATAGAAGATGTCTGGGTACTGTCCTCCGCAGCGGCTGCAAAGACAGGCATAGCAGTTCATGAGCAATAGCTGATCTATCGGGCCCGCAGCGGAGGTCACGCCCAGCCTCTGCTGATCAACAGCGGGGGCCGGTCAGCGCTCCCAGATGAACCTGATCCGCCGCATATTGCACTATTCACAGCGAATATGGTCTGTCGGATTGTGGGACAAGTGCCAGTTCCGTTAGACAAGACCGGTGCCAGCTGCGCCGAAGGAATAGGAAAATATCATGTTGCAATGACGCACCGCGGGACGTGCGCCATTGTGGGGTGTCATTTCCTCAGCCCTGCTGCGCAGGCAGAATCGTTCCAGCCCTCTAAGCAGAGTGGGGTACAAGCGGTAGGAAAGATCCTCTTCTGCGCGTCGCCGGAGCTAGTAGAGATGGCTCCTCCGAAAGAAGTTGGCCTAGCTTTTTGTTTTAACCTCCTGAGTATATTCCCAAGAAGTATGAGATTATCTTGACAAGCAATGCGCGTTAATCTCCTGTACGCCGTCCAAACACCCTCGCCTTTTTTCCCCCATTTCCAGGTTGAGCCAGCCAGTTGACGGTACTGGCACATATTTGACGCTGAACGAGGGCCCGCGGTGGTGGGTGAAGCGTGCTCGCTCCCTCTCCACCGTGTGTGTAGTCGCCAACGGCACAAACTCACCCACCGTAGATGCAGTGAGGCTGGTCGCCAGCTCCATCCCACCCCCAATAGGGTACACGGGTGCTGCGACTCGTAGATACAACCCCTTGCAGAGTTTGCAGGAGACCAGGTCCCCGTAACCGATGAATAATTAGGGATGGGTGGCACTGACCAGATAAGGACGCTCTGAGTAACTGCGCGTGGACACTTTGTGACTCCCTGGAGAAGGTCATCATGTGGTCGTACTCTGCACACTCACTACCACTCGCGTGCATGACCAACGATCAGCAGCATGAGAGAAATTGATTATACAGAACGGTGAAGAGGGGATGTTGGTCACCAACTACAGAAGAGCCCTTTGAAGCATGTGCATGTGAGTTAAGGATGACTGAGCAATATTGTGAAGCTACATCGGCCACTGGGATACCGGGGATTGAAGTTATTAACGGCCAAACAGGTAGAGGGTGGTTAATATCCAGGAAGAAAAATAAGACAGAGATACTCTCTGTGGAGAATGATGCGAACTCCACTCTCTGTAAGAGCCCTCTACCTCCTTCGAAGCACACGGCTTCCCCACTGCGATATGCGCATAGTAGACATGACCCATCCTTGTGAAGGAGTAAGGACGGTGGCAACAAGGGCACGCGAAAAAACAAAGGACACAGGGTACCGAAATATGTCCTATGTATGAAACCCACGTGGGCGTGAGTATATTGGCATGTAAATGTGTTTAGTCGTGTAGATGTGTGTGTGTGTGTGTGTGTGTGTGTGTAGTAGCAGCAGTAGTAGAGGATAGTGACGTAAGAGAACGAAGAAATGTGGTTTAAAAAAATACTCGCAAGTGGCAAATCGTAGAACAAAAACCTGGTTTGGGGTGAAAAACGCTTGCAAGGAGTTGGAGCGCATTCAAAATCAATAACACAAGCGCCCCTCTGTTGCTGGACAGATTGGGGCTTTGGTACAGAGATCCACGTCTTATCTGCTGCAGCCAGCGAGGAGGGGCA
This sequence comes from Herpetomonas muscarum, assembly GCA_000482205.1. NCBI lineage: Eukaryota > Euglenozoa > Kinetoplastea > Trypanosomatida > Trypanosomatidae > Herpetomonas > Herpetomonas muscarum. The sequence goes on from AUXJ01002350.1 coordinate 1,873, forward strand.
CTGGCTCGCGACTGGGCCCACTTGCCGGCCTGTAAAGGTCAGCGTGCTCTCAAGAGACAACAAGCCGTAGGTGAGTCGTGACAATGAAAGGCCGAATGACTGAGTCGGACATATCCACGACATCGTGTGTGGAAGATCTGCCTGCCTTAAGGGAGTCGATGAGCCGTTACAGACGCTGATAGTTCGAACATTTGTGCTACCTTCGTGGCAAAGAGACTTATCAGAGTTGCAACAAAGGTCCGCCTGTGAGCGCCACTCGCCCCCTCAACATCCAAGGTCCTCCCACTCCCGTTCGTAGCTGGGGCTTAACCTTTATCAGCTAAAGGACGAGTCGCCCTTTAATTGAGTGATGCCTGGTCAAAAATATGGCCACTGCAGTTGCCCAATGTTCGCTGCCATCTGAATCGCGGAGGTGGGCAAACACAAAAAGGATTCACGAATATATATATATATATATATTGGATGGAAGCGCTAGGTAAGAGATACAATCGAAATAAAGAATGTTATACACAGAGAAGAATACAGGAGCTTCAAAACCGATTTTTCTGGTTGGGGTATTGGATAACAACAAAAACGTTGGAAGTCAAAAGCCAATAACAACAACAGTAACAAACACAATGCGCCCGATCATATGGTTAGCTGATGTGTTCAGTCCACATAAGCTACACCTGCCGCGGTAAACACACGCATCAGCAAGGACGGATTATAAAGTACTTTCCGATGTCGTGTGTACCTCGCTACGAGCGGCTGCACGAAACCGCTGCAAGTGAGACTGGCCTGAACAAACACGCGCTAGCGTAAGCTCCAACAGACCTCCAATCGACGAGACCGCATCACACGCACATTTATAGCTTGGTGTGCTAGCTCATGCAGCGGAGGACAACAAAAACAAAATGCTGCATACGATACACGTCCCACTCGAAGTTGGCGAGCACAGGAATTCGGTCATGGCGCATGAGATACTACCATGCCAACCGCACCCGCTAGGAGCCTACGCCTTGCATGCAAAGCCTCGCAGGGAGATCACTCCCGCTCCCCCTTACCGCCGCATCGTCAACAACCTTCCCCGGAACCTACTTCCCTGACTTGCCTTTGCTCTTCAGACGGATGAGTTCCAGAAGCTGAGGCCCGTTGTCGTACAGGAAGTCCGACCGCCCCAAACATCCACTCACGTCCAGCGTCGTCAGTACGGGATAAACACGGACATGAAGCAATTCCACCCGCTCCATGTCTGGACGTCCGATGACCTTGGGCAGCTGTGGGCAGCTATGACAGTGCAGTTGTTGTGAGGTTCCTCAAGTTACTCACGTACAACTGGCTCGTTGACGCATGTTCCGTTAGCGTCCAGAACCTCCAGCTCGCAGAGATCCTCCATGCCCAGCACCTCCGTCAGCTGCGGGCAGCCGTTGTAACGCAGCTCCGTCAGGTTCACACACCCACTCACGTCTAGGGTGGTCAATCGCGAATTGTTGTGGACGTAAAGCAGCCCCAGACAATCCCGGTCCGCCATCCCGGTGATCTCCTGTAGATGCGGGCATCCGTGGCACCACAACTTCGTTAGGTTCTGGTGGCTGCTAACGTCCAGCATGGTCCTCGCCGGATTTCCGCTAGCGTCCAGAACCTCCAGCTCGCAGAGGTCCTCCACGCCCACCACCTCCGTCAGCTGCGGGCAGCCGTTGTAATGAAGCTCCGTCAGGTTCACGCACCCACTCACGTCTAGGGTCGTCAGCTCGGGATTATCATGGACATACAACGCTTCCAGGCTCTCCAGACCAGTGAGCCCCGCGATCTCCTGTAGATGCGGGCATCCGTGGCACCACAACTTCGTTAGCTCGCGGTGCGGGCTTACGTCCACTGTGGTTGTAATATCATTACCACCAAGATGTAATAGGTGAATCTTCTTCAAGGTCTCGATACCATCTACCTTCTTTAGTGCCGGACAGTCATCGCAGTAAAGCTCAGTGAGATTCACGCAGCCGCTTACGTCAAGGGCGATGAGCGCTGCGTTGCTGTCAGCATGCAAGATACGCAGCTTTTGGAGCCCGCTGAGGCCTGTGACTGTGGTCAACAAAGGGCAATTGTTGAATTCCAAGAGTTGAATGTGACGACAGTTGCTAATATCAAGTGTAATGATCGCTTCACTGCCACTGATTTTGAAAACCTGGAGCTTCGCTGCGTCTCCTAGGCCGATCAAAACACCCAGCTGGGGGCAATTATCGCATTCAAGCTCCGTCAAGTTTCCACAGCCTGACATATCCAGCGTCGTAAGCTCCGGATTGCCCCCCGCATGTAACGCCTCAAGCAGGTGTAAGTCCCTCAGACTCACAATGTCGCGCAACTGTGGGCATTCTTCGCACCACAACTCCCTTAGACCACTGTAATTCTGTACGTCCATCAGGGGCATCGTGGCGCTTCTACTTACGTTCAGAATTTCAAGCTCGCAGAGGTCCCCCATGCCCACTACCTCCGTCAGCTGCGGGCAATCCTGGTAGCGTAGGTCTGTCAGGTTGCCACACCCACTCACGTTGAGAGTCTTCAGCTGAGGGTTCTCGTGTATGTACAGAACCTCCAGCAGAGTGAGATCCTTCAAGCCCATCAAGTTCCGCAACTGTGGGCAGCTGCTGCATTCCAGGTGCGTTAGGCCCCGGCACCCGGACACATTCAACGTGGTGAGAACGTCGTTTTCGCACATGTTCAGTACCTGCAAATTTTCCAGACCAGGGAGGCCAATCACCTTGCGCAGCTTCCGGCAGCTGCTGCAGTACAGGTGGGTTAGGTTCCTGCAGTTGCTCACGTCCAGGGTCGTCATCGAAAGGTTTCCGCTCAAACCCAGAACCTCCAGCTCGCGCAGCCCCTTCAAACCCACAACCTCCTCGACATGTGGGCAGTTATCGCACCATAGCTCAGTAAGCTCGACGCACGCGCTCACGTCGAGGGCCACTAGCGCAGGGTTGTCGTTCGCGTGTAGGGTCTCCAGCGCGCAGAGGTCCTGTAGGCCCACAAGATCGCGCAGCTGTGGGCAGTTGTTGCAGTGAAGGTCCGTCAGGCTCACGCACCCGCTCACATCAACAGACACAAGCACGGGATTATCGCATGCGTACAGCGTCTCCAGTGATGCCAGCCCTGCAACGCCCTGCAGCTGCTCCAGCTTCGGGCACTCGTAGCACCACAGCTCACGGAGGTTGCGGTACCGTCCCACGTCCAGCGCGGTGGCCGTCTCAGTGCCGCTGATATCCAGGACCTCAAGCTTGTCCAGCCGATCGAGACCGACAACCTTGGGCAGGTGCGGGCAGTTGTGGCAGCGAAGCTCGGTCAGACTCGTGCACCCGCTCACGTCCAGGGCGGTCAGCTGCGGGTTGTTGCCAACATGGAGCATTTTCAGCATGCTGTTGTTCTGGAGGCCGACTATCTGGCGCAACGCTGGGCAAGTATGGCAATATAGCTCTGAGAGGTTTGTGCAGCGGCTCACATCTGCGGTGGTGAGCTTGGAATTCCCATGAATGTATAACTTCTCCAGGGCCTGGAGGTTGGCGAGGCCGCAGATGTCGCGCAGCTTTGGGCACTCCGCGCACCTCAACTCGACTAGATTCTTATAGGGGCCTACGTCAATGGAGGTGATTTTCTGGTTCTGTAAGAGATCCAGCAGCTGGAGGTTCGCAAGCTTGTCAAGGCCGTGTATCGCACTGACGTCTAGCGAAGCGTCGCAGTGGAGATGAGTTAACTTAGTGCATGGTGTCAGCACAAGGGAAGTGAGCTTTTGGCAGCCGCGGAGATCAAGTTTCTGTAACGTGTCAAGTGCCCTCATCCCACGCAGCGTCTCTATCGCACGACACTCCAACGTGAGCTCGGCCATGGATCTGAAGCCGCTCACGTCAATGGAAGTGAGAGTGTTCCATTCCTTGATGGTGAGCTTCTGCAAGCTGCCGAGGTCTTCCAGTCCCTGCACCTGTGCCAGGTTACCACAGTGCAAATATAGCTCCGTTAACTGTGTGAAGTTTCTCAGATCGAGGGATGTCAAGGTGTCACACTCCATCAGCATCAACACCTCCAAAGCGGTCAATTTCTCAAGACCACGAACATGCTCCAACTGCGCTCCGTGCAAGCGAATCTCCGCAAGGTTTTTTAGATTTACGACATCGACATCTGTGATGCAAGAGCAGTCACGGAGGACAAGTCTCTTCAGTGACACAGCGTCTTGCAAGCCTTGCACATCACTTAGTCCCGTGCAAGCGGTGCACTCGAGCTCCGTCAGGCTGGTGCACTCTGACACATCAACCGCCAAGATTGCGGAGCAACGGTCCAGTGTCAACTTCTCCAGGCCCTCCAGCCCGCTGAGGCCCGACAGTATCGCAAGCTCAGGACACTCCGCCACCCTGATCTGCTTAACGTCCCTACACCCTCCCAGGTCGATCGCTGTCACCGCGCGCAGGTCGCTGAATGACAGCTTTTCCAGCGCGACCATCCACCGCAAGCCCTTTACCTCACACAGCTTGTGACACTGCGCACACGTCAGCTCCACCATATTTGTGCACTTCCGCACATCGATCGACGTTAGTGCGTTGCACTGCTCCAGCGAGAGCTTCTGCAACGCCCCCAACGAGTGCAACCCCTCGATTTGGTGGAACTCGCAGCATTGGAGGCTCAGCTCGGTCAGCTGCGTTAGCGGGGTCACATCGACGGTGGTGTCGCGGCAATCGCTGAGCGTTAGACTTCTCAAGCCAGATAGCTCTTGTAGTCCGTTAATTCTCTCCAGTTGACGGATGTGCAAGCACAACCCCTCGAGGCGTCGGAGGCTGCCTATGTCGATAGCAGCGCTGCGCTCGCACCCCATCACGGTTAACTTCTTGAGTCCCACCAGCAAACTGAGGCCGCTGACTGTATGTAATTTGCGGCACTGCAGCTGCAACTTGACAAGAGACGTGACGCCCGTTACGTCCACGGATGTGACCTCGTCGCATTGGCGTAGCACCAACCGTTGCAGCGCAGGCAACCCTGCGATGCCCCGCACATCTCGCAGATTTGGGCAGGCGTGGCACTCGAGCTCCACCAGGTTGGTACAATCGGCCAAATCGACAATAGTTACCTCATGACAGTGGTCTAGAGCGACCCTCCGCACGGACTGCAGGAGCCCACGGTTCCGCGCCGCTTGCAGGTGCCGCCAGTGAGTGCATACCCCGTCCTCCGGGGGGCTTTCCCTGTCGACACCCCCACCCCCTGAAACGTGGTGAGTCCTCCCCGCTCTTTCCCCAACGCCCACAGGGGCATCCCCGATCACCCCTCGGCTGGCGAAGGAAGATGAGCGGACGCTCGCCGCTCGCCTGGCAGCGGGACGTGACGAAGTCTTCGGCGCCCCACCAGCGCTCCGTGGGCACTTTGACGGACGGCGCGCGGTTGCGCCCTTTGTGCCCCTGTCGCTGTCGCTGGCGGTGTCCTCCTCCGGTGGGCATGTGGCGCGCCGGGGGACAGGGTCGGTATGCTGCGTGGATGCGGGACGTTTCCCCCTCGCCTTACTGGCACCCGCGCGCGATGCGGCACTGCGCTGCTGCAGGTGCGGTGGCTGCCGCACCTGCACACGCAACTGTTTCACCTCCGAGTGATCCGGCGGGGAGTAGTAGTGGCTGCGGCAGACGACGGTTTCTGGGTCGCTGGGGGTGGCGGTGCCGCCCGAAGACGCGGCTTCATCGTGGGACATGCTCACCGACTGGCCGGAACCATCGGACTCCGAAGTCGCGGACATGAACGCTGTCGGCGGTTTTGAATCGCCGGTTCTTGGGGAGCCGTCCAGCCGTAGGTTTAAAAAAAAAATCAGTAGAGAACAAAAGAGAAGCACAGTGTGTTGTGGCTGTGAACGAGTGGGCTTGGCGACACCCGCTGGGACAGCAACAATAAGTTAAAAGGGGAAAAGGAAAAGCAAGAGAAGTTTCAACAGCGTAGAACGGAGCACTACCTGCAGAAACAGCGCAGGAAGACGTGTGGTGGTCCTGAAATATCTGCGCTGGCAAGAGGCCAATATTTAAAAAAAAATAGGTACTACTATGGGAAGAAAAAATACACTTACTACTTGTCGATAAATACTAACGTTTTAGAAATTAAAAAAGGGGCAAAAAAAAATAACGTCTCTTTCGATAGCTGCAGAAAGGCAATGAAAGCGAACTTACTACCGGTAGTGAGAGTGGGAGGAGGGGCATCAAAGAAGGGAAGTTCACACACATGCGGAGAGGGAAGCTCGTTCATTTGGGCCAGAGTGAAGTACACGCGCAAGTGTCTAGACTGCAAAAACAGTGAAGAACAAACTATACCGTGGGTGGAGACATTGCCTCTATAAGTGAAAAGGAAACAGCTCCACTTGTTATCTGGCTGTTGAGTGCATCCGGTTCTCCGCATCGTCTGCATCGAGGCAATGACGTGGGGCGATTTTGTGGGGTGTTCTTTGGGGACGTGAACGACGGAGGAATAATCCGCGCTGCTTCACACCGCCCCCTCCCTCCCACTGCAGAAGAGGAGGCATCTGAGGCGCGGGAGAAGGGGGCCACACCGAGGACATCAGGATCCTTGGGCAAAGATGGCTGAGCGCGATAAGCCACCAGGACGTCAGGCGGCTCCCAGTGAAGCACGGAGAGAAGGGGGGGGGGGATCACATTGAAGTTGGGCAAAAGAGAAAGGGGGGGGACCTGTACATCGCGCATGATGCGCTGGTAGGGGCGTGCAAAAGCAGCTCCCCACTCTTGTGCAGGGATTAAAGAGAGCCTGGCCGCACAGGGGGACGGGGGGTGGCGGAGCAGACAATTGGGTGGAGAAAAAGGAAAAATGAGTAAAAGGAATAGAACGAAAAAGTACAGCCACGCGCTTCACGAGGCGGGGTTTAATCATTGAGGGGACTGCACCTACACAGGTGGGGGGGGGAGCGTTGACACTAGCAAGCACACGCACACGCACACACTTTCTACAGACAAGGGGTGGTGTGTCGTGGGCGGATTGGTCGACGGAGAGGCCCGCATGCCTCTGGGGTGTGCGCCGCCCCTCCGCCCGTCCTCCCTCCTCAGCCACTCGCTCTCCTTGAAAAGAGCGTATCGAAGAGCGACTTGCGCCGCGCTGGGTTGTACGGTGTGGGTGCGTGCGGCGGCGACGCTGCGGAGGCCTCCACGGCGGCGGCTGGGGCGCCCTGTAGCATGTCCACGTTGAGCGTCTTCGGGGCAGCGGCGTCGGCCCCCTGTCGGTGCTCCACAAGGGTCGGCAGGCCCCGCAGCGTGGCCGGACAGAAGCCAACAATGGGGTGCGCGACCTGCAGCCACACCCGGCCGACCGCGTCCACCGCTGCACCGCCCGCCGGCGCGGGGCCAACAGGCTGCGAATGGCGGCGGCGGGTGGCCGGCGGTGCTGGGAGGGAGCCCTCCACAGCGGAATGGCGTCGCGGGCCGCCCGCGTGGGCCGGCGCGGCTGCGTGCCGGACGAAGACAGCCCCGACCCGCGGCTTCAGCAGCGCCTCGGGGCTGTCTTCACTGCCGCCCTCGCCGGGGATCGCCCGGTAAACCGGCACGCTCTGCTGCTGCGGGCACACCACCATCCGCCTGTACCACCGTGGGGGCGCGGGGGGCATGACAGGGGGGGGGCGCGACCCGCGCATCGCCGACGAGAGCGGCCCGCAGCTGCCGCGCCGTCGGGCGCTGCGCCGGGTCAGCGCGGAAGACGCTGCAGGCGAGTCCGTAGAGGCACGCCGCGGTGGGCTCCACCCCCGACACCGGCGCCGGCGTCACCGCGGCAGCGCACACCCTCTGCACCAGCTCCTGCCGGCTCGCCGCGGTGAAGGGGTACTGCCCGGTGAGGAGGACGTGCAGCAGGCAGCCCATGCTCCACACATCGCGGGCGTGTGGGTGGCCGCAGCCGCCGCTCGCGTAGCACTCGGGCGCCATAAAGTAGGGCGTGCCGGCAAGATCCGGCTCGGCGCGCCGCGCCACCTCCGCCGCCGTCGACGCCAGGCCAAAGTCCGTCAGCCGCACATGCGGGCACCCCGCGTCCGCCGGCCCGGGCCACAGCAGCATCACGTTCGCTGGCTTGATGTCGTTGTGCACGACGCCGGCCCCCTCCAGGTCCACCAGCAGGTCGAGACACTGCAGGGCGACGGAGTGCAGCACAGCCACCGGGATGCCGCCGCGGCCGCGCCACCGCGCCTGCAGCTCCTCGAGGGACTCGTCGCAGCGCTCCTGTGGGATGCACAGCACACCGCGGGCGCGATCGAGCCACGGCCGGTACACAGCCACCACGCGTGGACCCCGTGCAGCGAAGGCGAGGGCGCCCTCCCTCCCCACGCCCCACACGCGCTGGACAGTGGCGGCGGTGTCCGCTGCGCCACCGACCGACACCTCCTTGACCGCCACGCGCGACCACAGGCCGCCGTCCACGGCACGGAACGCCGTGCACACGCGGCCGAAGCTGCCCGATCCGAGCACCTCCGCCGTCGCATGGTACTTGGTGCGGTGCCGATCATCGCAGGCAATACCGAAGCGCTCCAGCGCGACTGCCACCACACCATCCACGACAAAGGCAGGGGGGGCGTCCGATGACATTGTTAAGCTCTCCGACGGCCGCGGCGAAGGAGCACAACGAGACACCAGTGGTGACCGCAGTAGGCTATGAGGCGGTGCCTGTGGCTTGTGTTTTGGTGTGCCTGGGGAGCTATGGTAGGAGATGTTGGGGGAGAGAGAGAGAGAAAGAGAAAATGGGATGGACAGGGAGGGGGGGGGGGAGGAGGCAGCATCGACCATGTGCACTACACCCCGCACGCACGCATCATGGGGAGGAGGGGAGGGGACTCCAGAGGAGGCATCCTCAGAGTCTGCGCGCATACATCAATTTGCGCCCGTGTGCCACTGCCACAGCAGTGGACGCAGGCAGCACCAGCAGATACAGCACAGGAACACAAATACAGAGAGCGGTCATTATTATTATTATTATTATTATTATTATTTTGCTTTCCGTGTGTGTGTGTGTGTTTCTTTATTGAGCCGAGGGGCCTTTCAATGGAGGTTATCAACCCCCCCCCCCCTGCACATATCAACCTACTTGCGGGTGGCCCGCTTTTCATTCATTCTTCTGCGTATCAAAGCTGCGTTGACTGGGGCAGCAAAGTGTCCAGAAGAGCACCGTAGGAGCCGACCGCCGTCCCAGGCGCGTCCGCATGTGCGTTGCGGCTGCGGGCGGCGCGAGAGGGGCGGCTGTCGCTGGCGACGCCCGTCTGCTCCAGCGGTTTGTTGCGGCGCGGTTGTCGGCGGCTACTCGCCCTCCGCGGCAGCTGCACCGCCTGCACCCCCCGGACGTACGCAGCGCCCCAGTGGCGCTCGCAGAAGTCCTCGCCGCACACGAGGCCCGTCGCGCGGGCGACCAGACAGCCCACACGCGACACCCCCGCGACCAGCGCGAGGCACTGCGCCGCTGTGTCGACGCGGGCGGCCGCCAGCTCCTCCACCGCCGCCTCCACCGCCACGCGGCACAGGCGGTGCGCGCGCAGCAGCAGCGGGCCGGCGACGCCGGTGCGGCCGCGGGACGCGCCGGCGGCGAGCAGCCCCGCCGCGCACCGTCGCGAGGCCGCCAGTGAGCGCTCCGCTCTACGGAGGAAGACGTGGTGTCGGTACACACGCCGCCTGCTGTTCTTGGAGAGGAGGCGGTGGAGCGTCGCCGTCTCCCGCGACAATTCCTGCGCGACCTGCGGCAGCGTCACGGGGGCGACCGACGGGGAGCCGTGCCCGCCCGTGGAAGTCATGCTGAAAACCACTAGAGAGAGAGGGCGGAGAATGCTGCGAAGAGAAGAGACGCAGAGCGGAGAGCGAGAGAGGAAAGTGATCAGCAAAGTGCAGGGAGGGGAGGGGGTGCGACCTTCAGTAAAAGAGGAGGGAAGGTTTCCTTGTAGTGCGAGATGCACAAACGTACAGGCAGATCTTTTCCGTTTCCTCCTTTCTTTTACGTGTCATGTCGCCAACGCCTCTTTCCGGTGGTTATATATTTGAGGTGAGGGCCCTGATGTGCCCCATAGGGATTTGTTTGCTATGCGTATGTGTGATTGTTTCTCTTTTGTTTTGTTTTTTGGGGGGATATGTCGACGTACCTGCGCTGACACCGCGACAATAGATTTTTTAAAAAAGCAGCAGTGAAACAAGGAAATGAAGAATGAATAGCAGATGAGTATCGAAATCCATCACAGCGGATCAGAATTAAAAAAAATAAGTAAAAATAATAAAAAGGGGTTAAGTCTGCGAAATGGTGTGGGTCTCACACATACATGTACATTGCCAAGTAGGAGCGCAGGCCTGCGTGGCACCGACATGACAGGTGTCTGATCACGGAGGTGTCGGCGCGGTCGACGACAGGCGGGCCCACTGGCAGAGAGCGACCAGCTCATCGATGGAGTGGTGCAACTCCGAGACCGCGACGCTGCGCTGGTGCAGGTGCAGCCGCAGGTTGGCGGCCGCCACACGCAATTTCTCCCAGCGACCGTCACCGCTGACTGCCGCATTCTCCGTCGCGGGTGTCGACGAGGACGCCCCATCGCATGGGCCCAGGCCGTGAGAGGCGATGCCGCCACTGGATTGCGGCGGTGTCTCCCCCGTCATGTGCTCCCCCCTCTGCTCGTCGGGGGTTTATTGCGTTTACGCGGAAGGGCGCGAGTCCCGACGACAGCCCCCTTCCCCTCCGCCGATGCTTTCTTAGCGCGGCGCCTGCCCTCGGCGGTGGGAACTACACGTACAGCAAAGCGCAAAGAGCGGAGGTTCGTGTGTGTATATATATATATTTTTCCTGGAGAATGAAACAAAACAAGAAGAGGAGGAAGGAAACAGCGTGTGGGTGTACGTGAATGGAGCACTACGCTCCTGAGAGCTCTGCCGGGTAAACATCAAAAAATGGCAGTCACCGATGTGCCAAGCAGCAGCCACACACCTTGTGGGTGCATGGGCGCGCCTTTGCAACACCACCCCTGCGTCGCAGCATGGAAGTGAAGGTGGATAGGGGGGGGCGGTAGGGGGGGGGGGGGGAGGGGAAGACTGACGCGCGACAGCAGCGCTCCTCTTTAGGGATGTCAAGTGGCCATCAGGAATCATCATGGACATGCTGCCACTGTAAGTTGCTGTTGGTGTTGTGTTCGGTGAGTCGGTGTGTGTGTGAGGGAGATCTTTTGGGGCACAAGCCATCGCAGCGCCACGGCGCCTCAGCAAACGGCTGTACGCCCTGGAAAGGCGTGAACAATATATAAATAATCATAAATAGAGTTTTAGCGCGTTGAAAGAGGTCATGCGAGAAAATAGTGGAGGAGTGTGCGCAGCGGCCCGCGACCACCAGACCTGTCGTGCCCACCTACCCCAATCTTTCTTGTCCTTTTCCCTCCAGACACCCCCCTCCCTCCCCCCTCTTGCCGCCCATGGGCGCAACCGCAGTCGCCGATCGTCAAAGAGGAAAAACAAAATTGTGGCAGCCAAAAAAAAAAGAAATCGCGACGCGGAGGAGGACGCCCTCAGTGGAAATGGAATTTTAAAAATGCTGAATATGGATGAGGAGGACGGATCATGAGCATCTGGCAGGTACGACCGTCACCACCGAGGGGTGAGCGGGGGGGGGGGTTAATTTAGGAAAGGCTACGGTATCGCAGTGCTGTGTCGAGGGGAGCGAGAAACGAGAAGAGATGGGGCGGGCTTGGCCCGACTAGTGCTCTGCGATAGACTTGATTTCGGCGTCGCTGAGGCCACTGGAGTCGGAGGCCTTGTGGTTCGCCACCACGAGCACGGTATCGTCCTCGATCTTCACGCGGACGTGCTCGCCCTCGCGGATGCGGCCGTCGAGTAGCATGATGGCGAGCTGGTTGAGCAGCTCCGTCTGCACGAGGCGCTTCAGTGGGCGGGCGCCGTACACCGGGCTGTACCCATTCGCCCCAAACCAGTCGAAGACCTCCTTGGGCGTCTCGAGGGTGATCTCCTGCTCCGCCAGCATCTCCGAGATCTGCGCGAAGAGCAGCTCCACAATCGCGCGGATGCTCTCGCGGGACAGGCGGTTGAACATGATGATGTCGTCGAGTCGGTTGATGAACTCCGGGGTCATGCGCTGGCGCACCTGCTGCATCACCTGCGGCATCGCGTTCATGCTCGGCTCCCCCTCCGGTAGCTGCGCGATAACGTCGGCGCCAATGTTGGACGTGAGGATGATGATCGTGTTCTTGAAGTCGACCTTGCGGCCGTGGCTGTCGGTCAGGTGGCCCTCGTCCAGCACCTGCAAGAGAATGTTCGACACGCTCGGGTGCGCCTTCTCAAACTCGTCAAAGAGGACAATTTGGTACGGGCGCCGGCGCACCGACTCCGTCAGCTCGCCGCCCTCCTCGTACCCGACGTAGCCGGGCGGGGCACCGATGAGGCGGTGCACGCTGTGGCGCTCCATATACTCGCTCATGTCGATGCGGCAGATGAAAGAGTCGTCGTCGAAGAGGAACTTCGCGAGGGACTTGCACACCTCCGTCTTACCCACACCCGTCGGGCCAATGAAGAGGAAGCTGCCGAGGGGACGCTTGTGGGAGTGCAGGCCGGCGCGGGAAATGCGCACCACATTCGTGATCGACTCGATCGCGGAGTCCTGGCCGAGGATCGTCTTCTTCAGCTCTGTGTCCATGTGGATGAGCTTCTCGCGCTCGCTGGTCATCAGCTGCGTGACGGGGATGCCGGTCGCCCGCGCGATAACCTCCGCGATATCCACCGACGTGACGGAGTCGTGCACCATGAAGTTCTTCGTCTTGGCCAGCTCCTTGTCCTGCTCAATCTCCTTCTTCAGCGCCGGGATCTTGGCGTGCTGGATCTCGCTCGCCTTTGCAAAATCCCCCGCGTTCATCGCCTGCTCGAGGTGGTGGCGCAGCACGTCAAGATCCTCCGTGCGCTGCTTGATGGTCGCGAAGAGCGTCTTCTCCTTCTGCCACCGCTTCTCCAGCTCGTCGTACTCCGCCTGCCGGTCGTCGATCTGCTGGTACAGGTGCTTCAGCTTCTCCTTCCCGACCTCGTCGCGGTCCTTCTTGACCGCCTCGGCCTCGATCTTCAGGCGGATCAGCTCCCGCTCGACCTGGTCCAGCTGCTCCGGCTTCGACTCCTGCTGCAGGCGCAGGCGGCTCGCGGCCTCATCAACGAGGTCGATCGCCTTGTCGGGGAGGCGGCGGTCCGACAGGTAGCGGTGCGAGTTCACAGCCGCGTAGACGAGGGCCTCGTCCTTGATGAGGCAGCCGTGGTGCACCTCGTACTTCTCCTTGATGCCCCGCAGGATAGAGATGGTCTCCTCCACCGTCGGCTCCGTCACAAGAACAGACTGGAAGCGGCGGGCCAGCGCGGCGTCCTTTTCAATGTGCTGCCGGTACTCGTCAAGGGTCGTCGCGCCGACGCAGTGCAGCTCTCCGCGCGCCAGGGACGGCTTCAGCAGGTTTGCCGCGTCCATGCTGCCCTCCCCGGAGGACCCCGCCCCGACCAGCGTGTGCAGCTCGTCAATGAAGAGGATGACCTGTCCCTGGGCCTCGATCGTGTCCTTGAGAACACCCTTCAGGCGCTCCTCGAACTCGCCGCGGAACTTGGCGCCGGCGACGAGGTTCCCCATGTCCAGCGCGTAGACCGTCTTCCCCTTGATGCTCTCCGGCACCTCCCCCTTCACAATGCGCTGCGCCAGGCCCTCGACGATGGCCGTCTTGCCAACGCCGGGCTCGCCAATGAGCACCGGGTTGTTCTTGGTGCGGCGGGACAGCACCTGGATCGTGCGCCGGATGATCTCCTCGCGGCCGACGATGGGATCCAGGCGGCCCTGGCGCGCCTCCTCCGTCAGGTCGCGGGCGTACTTCTTCAGGAACTCGCCGGACGGCACCGCGTTGGGATTCACCCACGTCCGCCCCTGCTGCTGCTGCTGCCCACCACCACCACCACCGCTGCTGTTGCCGCCGTTGCCGCCCCACGGCGTCACGTTCGACTGAGCACGGCGGGACGTGGCGAGGGCTGCCAGCGCCGGCTGCGACGCGATAAGGTGGGCGGGCGCGCTGCCACCGGAGAAGCCCGCCGGAACGGCGCGCTTGGCGGCCAACGAAGCGGCGGCCATACCAGCGCCACCGAGCACACGTGTGTACCTGCGCATCATATTGTCGTTCTTCCTTCGATGTCACTCAAGCTGGTGTGTGTATATATGTATATATGTATAGATGTTATAAAGAAGGTAGGCTGTGGAGGCAGAAACAAAAAGATTTTTGTCTCTGACTTGCTGGCGGAAGATAATAATAATAATAAACACAACTACAGGGACTCGTACGGTAGTAACGAGAAATGTGAATAGTTAAAAAAAAAGAACAAAGGAAAAAAAGATATCGAGGGGGTGTAGGCCGTGCGAGCGACGACGGGGCAGCTGTTGTTGGTGCTTTTGGTATTGTTTTCCGTTGTTGTTTTTATTATGGGGTGATGGCTGTCCAGAGCTCTTTTCTTTCTTTCACCGCCCTTCTGCTAAGAGGGGAGGGGGGGGGGAGAAAAGTCCTTTTTGTCGTCCAGCGCCTAGGGGCAAGAGAATAGGGAAAGAAACGAAATACAGTCTTTCGTATGCAACGCGAATGGCTTCTTCGAGTTCTTGAAATGGCAGTATCTCTGAGTGAGTTGGGGGGGGGGGGGGAAGTGGGAAAGAGGGGTGTTGGCGTGGAAATTTAAAGCATTCATTCAACGGGTATGTCATTATAGGGCATGGGATTGGCACGCGGCCGCGCCACTGCAGCGTCGCCTGGGCCCCGCCAGCGAGGGCGGCGGTGTGGTGTCTGGGGAGGGGGTGGCGGTTCCGTGGCATTGCGTGCAACGCGCGACGAAGAAGGACATTGCTGTGCGTGTGTGCGCGTGTGTGTCTGTTGTCCTAGTGAAGCACAAGAGAAGGGTATGACCGTCTCGTGGCTCCTCCAAGTAGTTGGGATGCAACTGATTTATCTTTTTTTTGCTGCTGTTGTTTTTTTTTTGTTTCTTTTTGTAGTAGACCCTTTTAGGTGTGTAAATCGACATTGTCGCTCCTGTCGAGGAGGGGGGCGTCGCAGCGGCTGGGCAGCTGACCTGAGCCGCTACCAGCACAGCCTACTGCATGTAGTGTACATCAAGACATGATATAAAACGAAAAAAGAGGCTGTTTGGATGGAAGCAGCAAGCAAACACACGTCCGGAGAGACTGGACAGAGGGGGAGGGAGAGGGAGAGGGGGGGGGAGCAAAACAAAAATGGTGGAGGGCAAGAACCATCCATCAGCGACGCGGCAGGGGGAAAAATGACGGCAGAAGATGGGGAACGGACAACAGCAATACGCGTCTGTGACATATGTATATATATATATATATTTATATATGATGCACAATGTGTTTATGCTGTCGCGTCCATCGAAGGTGCAACGAAGCCGGCGTACACTAGGGGTGCGTCGGGCGCCTTCTCTGCCCCGTCGTCGCCGTCGCCTGTGTTGGCGGCGCCGCTTCGCGCGTGGGCGGCCTCCACCCGCTCCTCCCTCTCCCGCCTGGAGACGTACTCCTTGGCCATGTCGTTCAGCCGGTCCCGCAGCTCGTCGTGGCGGTTGCGGTAGCTCTCCGTCTGCTCCCTGAAATACGCGAGGCTCTCCTGCATCTGCCGCATCTGCGCCTGCTTCTTGACAAGGTTCGCCTGGTACGAGGACAGCTGCTCCGCCACCTCCGGCCCCGGCTGCTGCGCGACGGTCGACTTGGCCTTCATGTACTGCCGCTCCGTCTGCTGGATCATCTCCTCTGTGTCGTCGAGCTGCTTCCGCCGCTGCCCGAGCTCCCGCTGAAGCGAGCGCACCCGCTCCATCAGCTGGAACGTCGCCGGCTCCGACCACGCTAGCTCGTTGTTGGGGTGGATGTTGAGCGGCTGCTCGCTGGTGTTCAGCAGCCCCGCCACCTTTGCCCGCTCCGCGTTCAGCTCGCGGGTCGCATTGTTCACAAGCAGCCGCAGTTCCGGCAGGCGGCCAATGAAGCGCTGCATCTGCTCCAGCTGCCGGGAAAGCTTCGTCACCTGGTACTCGAGCTGGTCCACATGCCGGACGCGGTCGCGGTAGATGCCCTCGCTGCGCTGCAGCAGCGACTGCTGCGTGTGCAGCTTCTCGAAGAGCACCGTCAGCTCCTTGTTCCGCTGCACCGTCTGGCTATTCAGGAGGTCGCGCTCGTGGAGGACGTCGCGGCAGCGGCGGCGCTGGCGCGCGACCTCGTCGACGCCCTCTGCCAGCACCTCGCCGAGCTTGCGCAGCTCGTCGTTGAAGAGGTCGACGGTGCGGTTCTTCTTCACGGCGCGCCGCTGCAGCCCAATGATGTGCATCTCAATGTCCTTGCGCTGGCGCTGCAGTGTCGTGACGGCGGCCTCCTCCGTGGCGATGTCCCGCTCCTTCCTAATCACATCGTCCTTGATCTGCTGGATCTGCGAGAGGATCAGCTCGAACTTCTTGTTCATCTCGGCCAGGCCGTGCCGGAGCTCGCTGTGGTGCTTCGCGTACGCGTTTCGGGCCTGGATGACGCTCTCGAGCATCTCCTGCTGCTGCTTGATCTTTAGCTCCGTCGCCGTGACGGCCTGCTGCGCGTCGGCGAGCTGCGTGTCGTACCCGTGGACCTCGCTGAGGAGGTTGGCGCACTGCTGCGCGTACCGCTTCATCGACTCCTCGTACGCCGTGCACTCCTGCGCCGTCTTGTAGATGGCCTCGTTCTGCCGCTGCGCGTGCTCCTCGCTGGCGTTGAGGGAGTGCTCCACGTGCCGCAGCTGGCTCTGCTTCTCAGCCAGCCACGCCCGGTTGCGCTGCGCGACACCCTCCGCGGCGAGGTGCTCCTGGTGCAGAATGTCAATCTCCTTGTGAACCGAGGCCAACTCCTTCTCGTCGGCAGCGACCAGCGCCTCCAGCGCGGCCAGATCGGCCTCCCGCCGCTTCGCCTCCTCGCTCAGCTCGTCGCGCGCAAGCTCCGCCTCCGCGCGCTTTTGCTCCGCAACCGCGCCGCGCCGGCGGAGGGCCTCGACGACCTTGGACTCTTTCAGGTACCGCTTGTGCGCCGCCACCACCGCGTTCTGCTGCTCCTGCAAGGACGCCATCGCATCCCGCACCTTCCGCTGCAGCGTGTCGTTGTCCTCGTTGCAGTCCTGCAGCGAGTTGTTCACTGTCTGCACCTGCCGGCAGAGGGCCTGATACGTCTCGGTCAGGTGGTCCGTCTCGCTGATCTTCTGCCGGATCACCTCCCGGTGCTTGACGCCCTCGTCCCGCAGCTTGTCGATCGTCACCTGCCGCTCGTTGATTGCGGCGTTGCACCGGGCGAGGTCCTCGCGGGTGGCGCGCAGCTCCTCCTCCTTGGCCGTCTTCTGCACCACAATCGACTCCGTCTCCTGCTGCTTCGCCTCGATCACCTCCCGGATCGCCCGCATCTCGGCGTCGTTGGCGGATCTGCTGTCCAGCAGCTTGGCCAGGCGGCGCTCCGCCGCGGCGATGTCGCCCTGCACCGTCGACACCTTGTTCTCCATCGCCTCCTTCTCCTTCAGCACCGTCTCGTGGACGCGGAGGAGGCTCTGCAGCGCCGCCTCCTGCGCCAGGGCCTCCACTGGCTCGTGCGCGACGCGCTCGAGACCCTCGAGCTCCTGCTTGAGCTTGTCAATCTTCTCGCGCAGCTGCGACTCGCGCTCCCGCACCGCGGCGCTCTTCTTCCGCACGCGGTCCACCTCCGCGGTGAGGGTGCTGATGGTGGTGTGGTCCTCCAGCGACAGCTCCTCCGCCGCCTGCGCCTTGGAGACGGCGGTGTAGATGTCCGACTGGAGCATGAGGCACTTGCGCAGCAGACGGTTCTCGCCCTCGTGGCTTTTCAGGAAGGAGTGGTGCAGCCGCGCGTATTCCTCGCGGTACGGCTCCAGCACGTCGTCGTGCTCCAGCGACATGAGCACCTCCTGGTACTGCCGCTCGTACTCGTCAAAATTCCCCACATCGCGCTGGATGTGCTTGAAGATTTCGCTCTCCTCCTGGCTGAACGCCTGGCCGCTGGAGCCAGCCGGCGCCCCGGTGCCAGAGTCAGAGCCGTCGTCGCCCGCGTGGACGGACATCGCGCACCCACTCAAGTACGCAGGGGAACCGCAGCTGGTGGCAGAGGAAGAGGAAGAGGAGGGGAGAGAGAGAGACAGAGGTGTTACCACACGCTATCTACTAATGAATCACAATATATATATTATGTATTATATACAAATGACACTTCCCAGTGGCTGTGAAAAGGGGGAGGGTAAAAGAGGCAAATTAGGATGGAGAGAACCACACATCCGTAGAACGCGCCCACACATAAGGTGTCAGAGCAGCACCGCCAGCGTCCGACCGCGCCTCCCCCACAATGGAGGCAACTGGTACACGACGACGGCTACCGCACAGGGCTTTAGAGTCGCGCTTCACCGGAGGGCATCCCCCCCTTTGCGGGGGTGGCCCCCCAGAGCCATCGCAATATCTCCACGGATATCCGATTATTCGATTTCCTACCACAGATGCGTAACTTTTCTTTAGCAGGGTGCATAAAAAGGAGGAAACTGTGAATGGGGGAGGGGGGGTGGGGGCATATCTGTGGTGGCCTAGATGGCACACACACACACTCCCCCCCCCCCCACTCCCCCTTCGACACGCACACAGAGAGAGATCCTAGTCACCTGAATTAGTGTCAGAGCACACACTGGCATCCCAGCGGCATTGTGGCTTACCCGCAACACCCACAACAAAAGCGTTCACGGGGGTGAAGAAAACAGAAACAAAAAAAAGTCAAAGAAAGGGAAGGACAAAGGGAACAATAAAAAAAAGAAGCAGAAAGTAAAAAAGAAAAGAGGAACTCAGGCAGTAGCCGCACAAACGGCAGAGGTGAGTTGTATGAAATAGTGTGGGGCAGGGGAAGATAAAAGCGCACACAGTTTGTAGGAGGAAACGGGGGGGGGGGGGTGAAGGTGTCGCTTCAGTCGGAGCAGCGGAGAAGCCCGGCGCCTTGACGTCGCTCTAACGAGGGAGCCAATGAGAGGTGTGTACAACAAGAGGCCCTGTTGCAGCGGCGCCACGCCAGCGGCAGTCCCGGCCGGCGATATGAGTGAGACCTCGGATCGCGCTGACGCCAGCACACACAGACACAAATAAGGGGGGAGGTGGGGGAGGGGACCTTCACTACTGGCTCTTGCCGCCGAGGCCGCGGCTGCGGAGGAGCGGCTCGAGGCCCGGCTGGCGGCCGGCAAAGTCCTGGTATAGCTCGTTCGCGTCCTTCTTGTTGCCCGCCGACAGCACCGTCTCGCGGAAGTGGTCGCCGTTCTTGCGGGTGAGGCCGCCATTCTCGAGGAACCACTCGAAGCCGTCGCTGTCGAGGAGCTTCGCCCACAGGTACGAGTAGTACCCCGCCGCGTAGCCGCCGCCAAAGATGTGCGCGAAGAAGGTGCTGTGGTAGCGCGGGGGGACCATCGGTGCCCCGACAGCGCGCAGCGCGTCCTCCTCCATCTCCTTCGCGGACTTGAAGTTCTTCTCGTCGGTGACGGTGTGCCACTGCATGTCGACGAGGCACGCCTTCACCACCTCGAGCGTCTCGAAGCCGCCGCCAAACTTCTCCGCGGCGCGCAGCTTGGCGATGAGCGCCGGCGGGATCGGCTCCTGCGTCTCGTGGTGGAGGGCGTAGTTCTTGAGGACCGCCTCGTACGTTGCCCACTTCTCGTTCACCTGCGAGGGCAGCTCGACAAAGTCGCGCGCGACATGCATGCCGGTGAGATTGGGGTAGCGCCCGGAGGTGAGCATGCCGTGGAGGCCGTGGCCGAACTCGTGGAAGACGGTCGTCACGTGCCACTGGGTCAGGAGGCACGGCTTGCCGTCCTCCGGCTTCTCAAGGTTGCACACGTTCGTGATCACCGGGCGCTGGTTCAGGACGCTCGACTGCTCCACAAAGTTGGCGCACCACGCGCCGCCATTCTTGCTGGGGCGGGCGTAGGGATCAAAGTAGAAGAGCGCGATGGCGGCGCCGTCGTGGTCGAACATCTCGTACACGCGGACATCCTCGTGGTAGACGGGGAGGTCGGTGCGGCGCTTCATCGTGATGCCGTAGAGCTTCTCAGCGGCGAAGAAGACGCCGCGCTCGAGCACGTTCCACAGCTCAAAGTACGGCTTCAGCTCCGCCTCGTCGAGGTCGTACTTGGCCTTGCGGAGCAGCTCCTCAAAGTGCTGCCAGTCCCACGCGGCGAGCTTGTAGTCGCCCCCCTGCGCAGCGACAATGTCCTGCATCTCGGCCGCGTCGGCCTCGACGGCGGCGATCGCCGGCGCCGTCAGATCGCGCAGAAGCTTCATAGCGCCGTTCGTGTCGGCCATCTGCAGCTCCAGCTCCCAGTCGGAGAAGCACTTGTGGCCGAGCAGCTGCGCCTTCTTGAGTCGGAGGCGCGCCATCTGCTCGATGGTGCTGCGGGTGTCGTTGTCGTCGTCCTTCTCCGCGCGGGTGAGGCTCGCCTCGTAGAGGCGGCGGCGCGTCTCGCGGTTCTTGAGGTCGACGAACAGCGGCTGCTGCGTCGTGTTGAAGATGCGGAGCGCGTACTTGCCGGCGTGGCCAGCCTTCTCCGCGGCCTCCTTGGCTGCCTTGATCACGTCAGCCTCGAGCCCCTCCAGCTCCGCCTCCGTGTCAACGATGAGGGAGCCCTTGTTGTTGGCGGCGAGCAGCTTCTTGCTGAACTGCGCCATGAGCGAGGCCAGCTGCTCGTTGACGCGCTTCAGCTCCGTCTTGTCCGCGTCGCTGAGGTTGGCGCCGGCGTGGCGGAACTCCTGCAGGTAGAACTCGACGAGGCGGATGTCCTCGCTGTCGAGGCCGAGCTTCTCGCGGTTGTCGTACACGGCCTGGACGCGCGCGAACAGGTCGCTGTCGAGGAAGATCTTGTCGCGGTGGGCGGCCATCTTGGGGTAAAACTCCTCCTCCAGCTTCTGCAGGTCATCGTCGGTGTGGGCGGCGCACATGTTGAAGAAGATGTTGGCGGTGCGGTCGAGCAGGCGGCCGCTGACCTCAATCGGCGCGACGGTGTTGGCGAAGGTGGGGTCCTCCGCGCAGCTCTTCACCGCCGCGATCTCCTTCAGCTGCTGCAGCATGCCCTCGTCGAAGGCGGGAGCGTAGTGCTCCGTCTTGATGAGGTCGAACACCGGCGCCTGGTAGGGCAGCTTGCTGCGCTCAAAGAGGGGGTTGGACGACATTGCAGATAGCAGTCGATAACTGAAATAGGTACTTGAAGGGTGTGAGAAGACTACCGGGGAGCGGGTGGAGACGAGAGGGGAGAGAGGCTTCGACGCAAAAAGAGAGGCAACGCGCGCACCGCCCCCGCCACAGCGAGCGATCGTCCTAAACATGTTCACACGCCAGCCACAACTGCCGTCCAGGAAGAAGAAACAGTGCGTATATGCGCTTCGCCGCCACGAAAAGGACAGCTCCTAGGTCTGACAGAGAAAGACACACACACACACGCGCGGGAGCGGATGTTTGCTCGCAGGACACAACCAACGGGAGGGTAACAACAACAACAACAACAACACGCAAAACTATCTTATTTAACTTGTATTATTATATATATATTTCTTTTCTTTTTTTTGTTTTTCTTACTGCATCGGTGACACGACACATACACACACAGAGAGAGACATACGGCAGTTGAAAGGGAAATTTAAAAAGAAATAAAATCGACGGTGGAGACGAATGGGGGGGGGGGGGGAGGAGCATAGGAGAGATGGGGGAAGTGTAGATAGCACGAAGGGGGAGGGGGGGAAAATGAAGTGCCAACAATGAAAGTCGCGGTGAGCACGCGCATTCTAATCGCCAGACATGGTCGGTAGGGCGAAGGGGTGTGGGAGCTGTGGCGTCCACTGGCAGTCGGCACATACAAGACACTACACCCGCCGTAATCGGTTGCTTCTCGTGTGAAAGGGGAAATGGAGAAGGAAGGGAAGGGGGGGGGGAGAGGAATTCATTCATCCGTTTCGTCGTCGTGGTCGCCGCTTTCGTTGTGTCCTGGGGAGGACGTGGGCCCGTCAGACTGGACTGTGGAGCGGAGGTGGGCGGCGATCTCGCGGTCCATCGCGTCCGCGACGGCCTCCTCGCTGAGGTGCGTCAGAGCGTACTGCCGCCCCCGCCGGCCCACCTCGCTGGCATGCTCGGGGTGCGTGACGACGTAGCGCATCAGCTCCGCCGTCCCGGTGACGCTCGGCAGCGCCCACTTTGTCCCCACCGCCAGCGCGTACGAGCGGGCCGCGTGCGCCGGCAGCTCCTCCAGGCCGTCGATGGGGATGCGGAAGCAAGTGTCGGGTCCCATGAACCCCAGCAGCCCGCTCCACGGCGTCGTGATCAGCGGCAGTCCCATAGCCATCGCCTCTGTCAGCGGCAAACCCCACCCCTCCCCGCGCGTCGGCAGCACAAAGGCGTCGGCGGTGCCGTACAGGCGGATGAGGTCGGCGTTGCGGAGCCCGCCGGCGATGAAGATGACGTGTGGAAAGTTCGCGAGGCCGGTGAAGTTCGCCATGCCGCCGCCCCACTCCGCCGCCCACTCGCGCAGGTACGCGTCGAGGCGCCCCAGCCGCAGCCCCCGCGAGTGCCGCGTCGCAAAGTTTACCTTCAGCACGAGCGTCGTGCGGTTCACGAGCGACGGCGGGGCGTCGCGGCCGAACGCGGCGAGGTACGCGCCGAGCAGCACGTCCCACCCCTTCCGCAGCTCCCACTTGAATATGGACAGAAACACGAAGCGCGAGCGCCGCTCCTCCGCCGTCAGCCACGGCATGTTGTCCAGCACCTTCCCGACGCGGAACGGCATCGGCAGCGGGTCGACAGCCGCGGGGTCGAAAACGTACGCGTCCACCGCCTCCGGCACCGTCCGCAGCCGCGCCGGCGCGACGCCGTGGCGGCGGTAAACGGTGCTGAAGAAGTCGGCCGTCGCCCACACCTGGTCCACCGCCGACCGCAGCGGACCGACCCAGCTGCCGGGGATGTTCGAGAACTCGCTCAGGCTGCGGCCAATCGTCATTGTGTGCGGGCCCCGCGGGGCGCGCCGCGCCCGCCGCCCCAGCCGCCCCCCGCGCACGTGGAAGAAGGAGACGCGTGCCCGCGCCTGCTGCGCCTCGGTCCAGAAGGCGGCCGGTGCGTCGTCGCCGTCGAGGCCGAAGACGCCGCGGCGGTGGCGGAGGTACGCCATGCGCTGGAGGTGCGACCCGTCGCGCGCGCAGAAGTTGCGCCGCCCCCCGACCATCGTCGCGGCGTAGCGGTCCATCAGCGGCCGGATGTATCCCGACGCCTCCTGCGCCAGGCCGCAGCAGACGCAGGGGAAGTCCACATCGTACCACAGCACGGGCGGCAGCGCCGTGCCGGGGAGGTACCCGTCGCGCCGATCCAACCCCACCGCCGCCCCGCCGCGGTCGCCGAGGGGGAGCAGCCGCTGCTGCCACCCAATGCCGAACCGGCGCGCCTGCAGCAGCTGCAGCAGCGCGTGGTTTTCCTGGCCGTAGGCGTCGGTCAGCGCAAAGTTGGCCTCGCCGAGGGCCCGCTCCAGCAGCGGCGGCGGCTGCCGCTTCCGCCGCGCCGTCGGCAGCCACACGCCCACCGCCCGCGACGCGTACACCTGCCACGCGGGCCGCAGCCGCTGCGCGGCGATGCTTAGCTTCCACCCGGCCGAGTCGCCGGCGGCGTGGATCGTGCGCGCCGCGGAGGCCGGCGGCGGCTGCGTCGCGGTCGGGAAGCGGCCCACCGCCGCCACCGCCCCGCCGACCGCGTCAAACACCTCCCGGTGGAACAGCGCGCAGTGGAGGGAGGCGCCGGCGATCGGCTCCTCGAAGAGGACGCGCTGGTCGGCGCCGCTGAGCCCGGCGTAGCGCCGCGTCAGCAGCGGCAGCACCTGCGCCCCGCCCGCGGAGGCGACAAATCCGCCCCGGTCGACAACGACATACTCGCGCAGCTGCCGCGCGGTTATCGCCGGCGGCACGACGTCGCCGCCGCCGCCCGCCTCCCGCGCCCGGAGCAGCGCGCACTGCACCGCCGCCACGCGCCCCCCATTCCGGGCCGTCGCCGTCTGCAGCATCGCCTCCAGAAAGCCGAGGGGGGCGCGGCGGGTGTCGTTGCCGTGCACCGTGTACGGCGCCCGCGTCGGCGCCGTGTGGGCCGGCAGCACCAGCACGTATCCGCCGCGGCCGCGACCCGCCGCCCGCACTGCCGCATCCAGCTGCGCCTCGGGGAGCGCGCCGTCGCCGCCGCGCACCGCGACGACAGTCACTGCCGCCTCGAAGCAGCGCCGCGCGCCGCCCCCGAGCGCCGTGCGCAGCGCGTCGGTGCCGACGGTCCACACCATCGCCGTCGCCGCCGCCGCCGGACTGTCAGCCGCCGACTGTGCGCCACCGACGGCCCGCATCGCCGCCGCGACGGCCGCAGCCGCCTTTTTCGTCCCCGCCTCGACGACAACAACGGGGCGGATGGCCCACGCGGCGGCGCTGGCGGTGTCGGCGCTGCGGTGGCACAGCGCCTCCTCGCGCTCGAGCAGGAGCCGCAGCGGCGCCGCCCTCCCGTCAAAGGCGGCGGCGGGCATCACCAGCGTTACGTGCAGCGCATCGGCCGGCGGCGCCGCCGTCGCCAGCGCCGCTGCACCGGGGGCGGCAATAGCCTCAGCCTCAGCGTCAGCCGCGGCGTCGGTGGGCGGGGGCGGGGAAGGGGAAGGGGAAGGGGAAGGGGTGTCGCTGGCGCCGATCACCGCGAGAGGGCCCCGGCGCGACGACGACAGCGCCGAGAAGGCCAGCGCCGCCGCCAGCAGCGCGAGCACGACCACGGCGGCAGCGCTGGCGCCGCGGCGACGCCGATGCCGGCGGTTGGCACTGACAGACGGCGACGAGACGCGCTGCGTCGAGCAGCGGCGCTTCGCCACGCGCTCCATCGCAACGCTGCAGAAACGACAAAAAAAAAACAACGCGGCAGGGACAAAAAAAATGACCACTGGAACGGAGGATGCGGTGCTGCACACGAAAGAAAGGGGGGTGATGGCAAAGAATATCGGGAAATGACCACACTATAGCCGCAAACACAAAGCAAAAGGCAGCGGATGATAAAAAAAAATAATAAAAAGCAAAAAGGGGGAGAATAATCGTATATGTGTGTGTGGGTGAGTGTGAATTTCCACGCGTATGTCGATGAACTGTTGAGCGAGTGGAGGATGGAAACAGACAGGAGTGACGGCACCAATGACAATTTAAAAAAAAAAGAAGCAGCCACGAAAGCGATCACTTTACGCTGTGCAGCCGTTAATAAAAAGAAAGACCGAAAGAATAGCAGTTCGCTCGAAAAGGGAGGGGGGGGGGGAATCGGTCCCCGTGTGGGTTGGCTGCGCTGCCTGTATGGGTGGGTTGTTATTGCGGATGCGCCTGCCACTTGTGGTGTGCACTTCAGCGAATAATAGTTTGAGAGGGCACTTATTTAAAAATGAAGAAATAAAAAGGAATAATGCAGATGGGAAGAAAAAATAAACCGATGCAGTGTAGAGAGGAAGAATGCAGAGAAAAGGATGAGAGAAGGAGTAACAGAATGGAACTATTGTCTTTATTTTTGTTTTCCCTTTTTTCTTTTATTATTTCCTTTCTTCGCGTCCGTGTGTGTTCCGTCACGCGCCAATTTGGGCTTTGCAATGAACGTGTATTGTTGTTCAGAAGATGAAAGAAGGAGAGGAGAGAGAGAAGAGAGAGTGTGTGTGATAAAAGCAGCGACGGCAGGTGCTGCGGTGATGTTGCGTGTGCTAGACAACCCTCCACTCCCACA